>WAAG01006695.1:90789-102763 GCA_013390105.1 Tichodroma muraria
AGAAAACTCCCCGGGGGAAAAATGTAGGCAGACGCCACACTCTTCTGACTTCAGCCTCTTCTTCTGTCTTGCTTCAGTACTCATAAGTTTACTCATAAGATAGTGCCTCTAGCCTACGAAGGTATAGAAAATGCTGATAATTCTAAAGGCTGGCAGCACTTGATTTTAAATTAGATGTTTTTTGTAGACCTCAATGATTCTCACTCCTTCTGAATTGCTCTGAGCAAATCACAATAAAATACATGTAAGAACTGGATGGCTGAAGTGAACTGATAATGAGCTACGCAGCTTATCATTAGCTGATTTCATATTCCCTGTAGAGAGGCCAGTGATAGAAATAGCATGAAAAGTTCATTTTCCCCTCAGCTCAGAAGGCATTTTCTTGGCACTTGGGATATGCCAGTGGAGTGTTTGGACAATCTAGAAGTGCCCTTACCCATGTCTGTACTTTCCAGTGCTCCTTGGTTTCAGTCCAGCCCTCCTTGCAGATCTTACATTCAGTTATACTGTTGCTGTTATGTATGCACTTGATAACTTTCCAGATTATTTGTGCACGCACCACCCCACACACTCCTCTGTGTCCTCACCTGTTTCCTACTGCTGTTCCACCTGTTTCCTGTCATCTGCCAGAAGTGATCTGCAGGAGATACTCGTGTGTTAGAGCAAGACACAGTAGCACAGTTTAAGAATAAAATGCTTTTTTGGATTTTGTAAGCTCATGTGTCTCAGAGCCTTACGGGTGTAAATATTCAGTAATTAGTTTCCTAGTAACTTTTGGGGAAAAATTCTCTAAGAAAGAAACCCAACCCCTAACAATCATCTTAGGAGGCAGTGGCCCATTTAAATGCTGGGGAGCCTCTGGCAGTGTGAGGAGCCACAGCATTGCCCGGGTATTTGGACTGTGGCTCCTGCACTGCCATTTCAAAGGATTGGGATATTGGAAGATGGAACTTCCTCCTGAGCCCCCTGGTTACTCTGGTGTCTTGTACGTGGTGCGTGTCCCTGCCCCAATAAGAGGTTGAGGCAAGGCAGCTCCTCAGGAACATTTATTTTATTTGGAGGCACGGAAAGGAGGGGTGTTCCCAAGCCCCAGCTCTTCCAGAGGAGGTTTCACGAGGTTTCTGCCATTGAGATTCACAGGAAGTCTTGGAGAAGAGCTTGCAGTCTCTGCAGGATGCTCCTGCCTGACTCAGACCTGAACATCTCCTGTGCTGCTCTCTGAGGTCTCACTCTGCCGTCAGCTTCAGGAGCGGGCTGTGAGCTCTGCCCAAGGTTGGGCTAGTGTCAGTAGGTGCCAAAACCTGCTTCAATAAGCAAAAAGTCCCATTAGGAGCACACTGGGAGTTGATTCCTGGTGTCCCACCAGCTCCTGTGAAAAGCTCAGCCTTCATTTTTAAAAGCTCTTTATTAAAGAACAGACTGTTAGTTGCTTTTGGATCACATGTTCCCTGTATCTTCTCTTTTTGTGCACTTCCAGCTATGATTTTCCATGCATTTGGACCTGGGATGAGCAGCACAATTAGCAAAATATCCAAGTAAAGGCTCTTTCTTAATTACAGCTAATTCAACTGGAGACAAACAAGCCCAGAAAATCCCAGTGCAGGAAGTTCAGGTCTCGTGTATGCACAGCTCCAGCGTGGCACTGATCGTGCCTGTGATGCCACTTGTGCCTCCAAGGTGTCTTCCAAGCACTCCTCTCATCAATTAATTCAGGAATTTGAACTCTTTCAAATGCTCAGAAAAGCATTTGATTATTTGGAAAGTCTCCAAGCACTGGCATAGGGCTGGGATTTATAATAAAATTGCCTTTCTGATTAAAGAGCAAAGGTACGAGATTGTGGCGTCTCCAAAGTGCAGGAAAGCACCCTGCCCTGGCACAGGTGGATTTGTCCCACAAAGGGATTAGGTTTTCCCACCTCATCCTGCACAAGTGGGGTCAGACTGTCCCTAACCCTCTCCTCCCACCTCTGTTCTATGGAACTGCCTCCCTGAGCACATTGTCCAGAGAGGCTCTGGGCTCTCCTCCCTGGCGCTGCTGCAGAGCTGGGGGCACACAGTGCTGTGCCCTGGGCTCTGGGATGGCCCTGCTGGAGCAGGGAGGGGACACCACCTGCCCCCTGTGCTCCCTTCAGCCTGAGCCATCCTGGGATCTGACCTGGGCAAACCTTGAGAAACTTTAGTTTGTGTTAATACAGTTGAAGAGAGAGAGTGGGCAGGTGTTTCAGGTGGTGAGGGGATCTCTGGTTCTTGTGAAATTATGAAAAGTGATATTGCAAAAGCCAAATGAGAAATGAAAGCAACTTTCTGCTGTGTTTGCCTTCACTGATCTCCTTGCAGCGTCCGGAAACAGAAGTGGTGCAACTGTTTGCTGGGAACAGGATTTTAGAGGAGGGAGGAGGTCCTGGGGAGCTAAGAGTGAACCCTCCTAGACCAGAACAGCTTGCCCCTGGTTTACTTTCTGAGCTACTAAGTTTACCTCAGCACCTCTCTCCCAAACCATATATATTTTAAATGATAACGATGTAATTATTTAGCGGAGTGACTATTTACAAACGTTTTTTCCCTCTGTCTGGTGGCCTGGCTTTGATCAGGTGTGAAGGAAGAGGTGGGAAAAGAATTGATCCGGTAGTTTTGGGTTCCTTAAGCTAAGAGCACTGGGTTACTGATTTGGATTTATCTGGGAGAAAAGTGACCCAGGCTCAGACTNCCCTGCCCTTGAAATTTTACATCTGTTTGTGTGTTGGCAAGAAATTTTCCACACTGGGATCTCATCTTCCTGGCAATTAGAAATCATTAAAGGTATTTAACTGCTCTGTACATTCATCATGGAAATGAGAGGCGCTCACTGCTCTGTCACCCCTGAAAATGATGACTCTGCTGTGCTTTGAAAGGGGACATTTAAATCCTTTTTTGGTGCCAGCTCAGCGTTCACCTCGTGATGAGCACGAAGGGATCAATGAGCAGCTGTGGCACACAAGGTTATCCCAAGTTCACAGCGGGCTCCGTGCTGATTGGCTTCCAAAGTCGGATGCATCAGGAGCAAGGTCACCAACGGGATCTGGTGACAGCATAAAAAATCAAGCAGAGCTGAAGTCATTTGTTGCCAGCACCCCCTGGGAGAGAATTGTGCTTTATTGCCTCAGATTTGGGGCTTCATGATGGGACCTTTCACATTGCTGGACTCCTACTTGTGGGTTTCCCTTTTCTCTTGGAAAAGGATGGAGTTTTAATCTCTCTCCCCCATTGTCATTGGGGTTTTTAAATACAGCAGAGGAGGTGGTTTGAAGGGAATCTGTCAGTGAATCAGTTCATGCTGTTAATGAAATAATCAGGAATCAGGGTGGGAATGTCCCAAAGCTGGCCAAGGAATGTCCCAAAGCAGGAGTGGGATGGTGGCTCATCTTCCCACTGCTGTCACCCTGCACGAGCAAAGCCTCCAGTGATTATGCCCTACTGTTAATTGCAAGCTATTCCAGCTAAAATGAGGCCCTGCACCTTTCAGGATTCCATCCATAATCCAGCCAACTCTTTTCCCATAAAGTCACCCGCAGCCAAAGGTCGGACACGCGCAGGGACTCTCCGGCAGCTGAATGTCACATTTCATGGAGGGGGCGGATCCTGCTCATCCATTTCCCCTCCAAGCCTTTCTAAAAATACCCTGAAGCTTAACAAGGAGCTATTTTGGAGGAATTGTGGTCATGGATAGGCATGGGAAGCTGATTCTGGCAGGCTTGCATGGGTTGGAGTTGCGTGTTCCTTGCTCAGGGGCTTGGTGTTGTGGGGCAGTTGGCCATGGGATACACAGAGAGCGTCGGGATTTTGGGACCTCCTGGCTTGGGATGGCTGCTCTGAGTGGGTTTATAGGAGGAGAACAAGTGAAGATATCCTTATAGGAATGTTGATCTGTGACTGAAGTCATTCATTTCAGGCATTTGCAGCTTATCAGATCCAATTTCATAAAACCTGGCTAGAATTTCTCTCCAGGGACCTTTAGTGATCCTGCCACTTCCAATAAACATTTATAGAAACTGCTGCCAGCCTGTGGATATGAGAAACTCCTAGGAGAGACTTTTATCTTCCAAAAATCCTTAAAGACACCAAAATATTTAAAAGCGAACCCCACCCAGGAGAAGATGGATAGGAAGTGCCCAGCTGTAGCCTTGGGAGCTGCATTGCGGTGCCAGACGTTGGCTTTGCACCCTCAGTAGGGATGTTTGCTGTTCCCCCTTGGAAAACTGTGCCCTCCGGAGCCATGCTGGGGTTGGGAGCAGCAGAATGCTGAGCTAAAAGCCAGTTTTGAGAGCTGAGATGGAAGTGCAGCAGGTAAAGGCTGGCCCAGGCTCCCACAGCTCGGGGGCGGCGGCACGCACCGCTCAGGTTTGCACCTCTAAGAAATTTCCATTTTTTCGCCTCAAAACCTCCAGATACGAAGCCGAAGCTGCCTTCTTTGCCAACCTGAAACTGTCGGATTTCAACATCATCGACACCCTGGGAGTCGGAGGGTTCGGGAGAGTGGAGCTGGTAGGTGACCTCTTCTTCTTTGTGTGACATCCTAAAAAGACTGCTGTGTTAAAGGCTTAATTTTCTTTATTATTACGCCCCAGTAACCCCAAGAAAAATGATCTGCTGGGATTGTAGTGAAGAAAGCTGACTTACATTTCCTGAGACATAAAAAATGTGCCAATAAATGCTTTGCAGTAGCCAAGAAGGATTTATGTCCTAGGTGGAGAGAGGAGCACACATCTCCTCTCTCTCTTAAGTGGTTTATGGCATTGATTTATGGCCTTTTTGTGGAGAATTGGGTGAGTGCTGGGATTGAAAGAGCAACCTAAAATCTTATTTAACCACATCCAGAGTAACAGTAGGAAGCCTCTCCCACACATTTTTTATTCAGGTCGAGAGTGGTTGCATTTGGTTGTCCTCAAAGCTGAACATTCAGCACCTGAGCCACGACAGTGCATCCCAGAGAGGGCCTGTTTTTGTGCACAATTGTAGAGAAAAGGCACAATCCGAGCCTGCTTTTTGCTCTGCTTGCCTTTGGAGCTCTGTGGTCTCCTTTAAAGTGGAGCCTGAGCGAGAGGTGACCCGTTTGTCACACCAAGGCAATGCCAAGCCTTGGAGTGGGAAGAGGGAGCTGGGATACACCACAGAAGAGCTCTGGATGCCAGGCACCGGTGCAGTATGTTAGGAACCCCTGCAAGCCCGGGCAGAACGGGAACAGAGTCACTGTTGCCACCACAAAACCTCAGGGAAGCCTCCACTCCTCACCCTGTGGGAGCCGAAGGCAGCTGGGAATTGGAAAATGGGCGGAACGAGGTGGTTTTGGTGGTTATTTGTGATGCAAAGAGTAAATTTGGTGTGCAGAGTTCAGCTTGCTCTTCCCTGTGGTTTGTTCCTGACTTTTCCTGCATGGATGTGAAATCCTATGGAGGAGGGAGCAGCTGTGGGAACACTGGTCCCTTGCTGGTGTTTGGGGTTTAATGTAGGATTATTTTGTTTATGAATATTTAATTTTTGAGTATTTTGAAGGAGTCACCTGCTGAGGATGCTTTAGAGCAGGACGTTGTGCTCAGCCTCTCTTTTGAAGTCCCTCCCTCCTCTCCTGACAGCAGGGATTTGCCTCCTAAATTAACATCTGGCTTCCCCACCCTGTAGTGAGGAACACACCAAGTTCGGGGCTTGGTTTGAGCCTTGTGAAGGTTTTGGGTTCATTTTTTAGCGGTTTTGCCAACCTCAAAGCGTTCCTGGGGAGGAGCACGGGTTTGTCTCCATGAAGGGGTGGGACCCACACCAGTGACCATGGCCAGGCCTCTGCCTGTGGCAGCTTTGAGGTGACAAAAACTCCACCCTGGTGATGTGTGACCCTGGACCAGGTGAGAGGAGGAGCTGGACGTGCTCTGTCCCTTCAAGGTGACAGCTCGAGTAGAAATATTCCGTTCTGAGTGGATATTCACACCTCAGAAGCCTCCAAGAAGCCCTGGAGTGGGAAAAACATTCCCAGAGGTTTTCTTCAGGGGAGGGTGCCCCTCTCCTGAGTATGAAAATGCTGGATAAGCTCATTTTTTTTGTAGCTCTGAAACTGCACACAGATAAAACATATTTAAAAGTGTAGCTCAACACACCAGATTTTGTTGTTTTTCTTTACCACAGAAGGAAATTTTGTTATAAAGCAAAGAAAATATTCCTTTTGTCAAAACTGAGCCTGGAATTGCTGCCTCATGCTTCCATCTCCTCCATTAAAAATATGGTTTATTACTTCGGGCTGAAAATGTAAAATATATTGGAGGATTCAGCTCTTTTATTGCCTGAATATGGAAGTGCAGGAATGTTCCTGGAAAACATTCACGGGTTTTGTGCTTTCCAGGAGGAAAATGGATCAAAAAAGTGAAGGACATGGCAAGGAAAAGGAATTTTGTAGCTTTGGGCACGAAGCCCCAGAGCGTTACCACTGGAGAGGGCAACTGGTGGTGGCTGGGGGGAAACTGGAATGTTTGGGACTAGGATTGGCCAAGAAGGAATAACATTCCCATTGGATGTGGTTTTCCAAACACCACTGGGAATGCTCATGCCTTGGAGAGGTCTCCCTTTCCACGCATCCATGCACGTGGAAAGGACGTGGCTTTTAGGTCAGCCTAAAATACAAATTATTTTTAATTCCACAGGTATTACACATGGAAATCCCCTTTTGTCTTGCTTTTCCAAGCAGTTTGGTTTTCTGGATCTCAGGAAAAAATTCCAAAGCGTTGGAATGAGTGTTGTTTGCTCAGTTTTCTGGTGGCTCCCTGGTGCCTCTTCCAACATCCTTGTGGATGCTCCTCTTCATCCCAAACTGGGCTGTGTAATCGAGTTTTATCTAGGTTTTCCTTGAGGGATAAACCATCCAGGGTTGGAGAAACCACAGCAAGTGGCAGGAGCAGACCTTTTGGGATGCATCCACTCCTTTTTACAGCTCAGCCTCCCTGCTTTATGTCAGCTGAGCATCTTCTGGGGTGGGATCCAGGACTAACATCAGGAAAATAGGAATTTCAAGTGCCACTGGGGTAGGGAATGTCACCTCATGTGACAGGGATGGAGGGCAGGTGTCCCCAGCCCTCAGAAATCACCTCTGCTGACATTTATTGCTCTTGGCTTTGTCCTTTAATTTCCTTTTCCCTCAAGTCCTGTGCTCCTGAGCGTCTGCCCCAGGTCAGTTCTTCTGGGTTTAAATCAAGATTATTTTTGACAGCTCTGAAATAAATACTTTGGAGTAGCTGAATATATGGGATTGGAGTCATTTTTCCATGAAATCGGTTCCTGTGGGTGATGGCTGAGCACAAGGGGACTAAAATTCACATCCTTGCCTTCTGCACTCCTTCTGGCTTCATGGTGGCTCCAAAAAGCAAAATTCCTTTGCAATAAGGAGATACCTAAAGATGCAAATAAAAACATGCACATAAAACATTCCAGCCATGTTTTACGGGCTCTGTACAAAGTGGACACAACAGATTTTTTCAGCTTTATTTGTGTTTTAAGAAAAATCTGGCACCAGCTTCTGAAGTGCAATTAAATCTCTTCCAGCCTCCAGCCTGTGTTATTAGCAAGGCCATTAGTGAATTAATTAGATAACGAGGAAAAACCCACTGCAATTGTCTTCTGATAGCCTGACAGATGCAGAATCCAGATATTTACTGGTGGAAATTTCCAATTGTGTCCAATTTCCAATTCCCAAGCAAGCTGCTTTTCCTAGCTATTGCAAAGTTTTTTATTAGAAAGATCATTTTTCTCTTGGAAATCTCCTAATTTTGGGTTTTAATTGTCCAGAATTGCCTCAAGCTGGGCCAGGGGAGGCTCAGGGTGGACAGCAGGAGGAATTTCTCCATGGCAAGGGTGCTCAGGCCTTTTGAGGGGCTGCCCAGGGAGGTTTGGAGTGCCCGTGCCTGGAGGTGTCCCAGGAAGGGCTGGAGGTGGCACTCAGGGCTCTGGGCTGGGCACAAGGTGGGCATCGGGCACAGCTGGGACTCCATGGGCTGGGAGGGCTTTTCCAGCCTCAGGGATCCTGGGATTTTGTGAATTTTTTGGCTTTTGAAAGAATGGATCTTTTGGTTGCTATGAAGGGGGGAAGATTTGGGGATTTCACTGAGGGATTTGAGATCGGGTACCCAAGGAAATCCCAAACTCATGTGACAACGTCACTCTTTGAGCTCAGCAAAATCCTGGGGATGATCTGACCCTTTTTTTCCATTCCTTCCCAACATTTGCAGCATATTCCCTTCTCCAGCATGCGCAGGATGTTTGCTTTTATCACACCACTGCAGGGCCGCGTTTTAATTTTCCCTGGATTTTGAATTCCTGTTGAAACTAAACGCATCCTTTGTAGGTGGAAACATATCCCAGGGACTGTCTGTTCATGGAAAGGGTCTTGGCAAAATTTGGGAAGATGGGAAGTGTTGGGAGCCCATCAAATCTGGGCAGAGGCTGGAACAGGATATGAGCTGAGCCAAAAATTTCAGCTCCGGCTGGAGGCAGGAATTAAACATAAAAATAGGTTTTATATTTCAGACAAATCCAAACTGGGAAGCAGAGCAGGATCATCTACGGGATTGCTGGAGTTTAGCTCCATTTGATATTTCCAAGACCCCACAGCAGTGGGGTTTTCCATTTCACACATACCTTAGCCATAGAATCCTGCTTCCTCTATTTACTTTTCCTTGGAAATATTCTATGCATGAAACCCTTGACATTCTTCACTCCTTTTTAGCCTTTTGCTTCCAGACATTTCTGCAAAATCATTTTTACCTCTGGTCTTTATAGGAAGACAGAAATTTTACTGTATTTTAATATATTTTCCCAATATTTGCCCTTTACTCATAAAAAACTCAACTGTGTTTGTTGTCGAAGCAACAAAAATCAGTTTTCAGTGAAGGGATCAGGATGTGGAGTTAAAAGGGTTTAGCACAATTGAGTATTTGATTAAAAATTGTTAAATTTGCATTTTTTAGTGTCTTCTTAGTGTATAATTTTGCAAATTATTTTCCTATAGAGTCCCACAGTGCTCCAATTGGGATAGGAAATTTAGTGCCTTCCCAACCAGTGGAGTCTGGATTATTAAAAAAAAATATGGTCACTCTCATGGACAATTTCCACCCTGCTGCCCACTTGGAATTAGTTTTGAAGGATTCATCCTTCAAAATTCAGCCTATGATGTATCTTGTAGACTTCATTTTTACTCCACGATTTTTCTTTCCATCTTCTCCTAAAATCCCAGGATGGTTTGGGTTGGAAGGGACCTTAAAGCTCCAGATTTCCACCCCCTGCTATGGGCAGGGACACCTTCCACTATCCAGCCTGGCCTTGGTCACTTGAAGGGACCCAGGAGCAGCCACAACCACCCTGAGCCATGCCTTAGGGGAGGTTTATTTAAGTCTTGACTTATTTTCTAATCTAATCCAGCACAGCATGTTCTGTAGCCAGCCCTAAATGAATGTTGGGCTTGAGGTAGGGAGTGGGAATCTTACTTGGATATGGAAATTGTCATTTCTCCCTAAACTTAGGTCAAGAGACAGGCTGAATCTGGCCTTAAGGAGATGTGGAAAGTCCCCTAAAAATCCTCAAGGATCATTTGGGCTGGAAAAGCCCTCCCAGCCCATGGAGTCCCAGCTGTGCCCGATGCCAACCTTGCCCCAGCCCAGAGCCCTGAGTGCCACCTCCAGCCCTTCCTGGGACACCTCCAGGCACGGGCACTCCAAACCTCCCTGGGCAGCCCCTGCCAAGGCCTGAGCACCCTTGCCATGGAGAAATTCCTCCTGCTGGCCACCCTGAGCCTCCCCTGGCCCAGCTCGAGGCCGTTTCCCCTTGTCCTGTCCCTGTTCCTGGCAGCAGAGCCCGACCCCCCCTCTGGCTGATTATGGGGAATTCTCTTCCATCCTGGGAGAAGAGGGATCCGTTCAGTAGGAGAAGGAGGCTGTCCCCTCTTGCTGGGGCAGGAGCAGTTGCTGCTCTGTGTGTGCAGCAGTTCAGCTGTCAGGATCAGGAGAGCTCAGCTTGCAAATGCTGCTCTCAGCAACAGCTGCTGCTATTTTTGTTGGTTCCACCGGATCGAGCTGGGAAACAGGGAAAATGCAGGGCCTTGGGAATGCCCAGCAAGCAGGAGCACTTGGAATTCAGCTCCCAAAGCGCTGCTGTTGAGTCAGTTCTTATTTAATGTGACAGGAAATAGCCGCGTTTCAGCAGAGCGTGGGTTTCGGGCTCCTTTCTATTGGAAGAATTCCATAGGAAGCAAAATTCCCTTGGAAAAGCATCTATTGTTGTTGTGGAGGTTCAGAGGGACACAGAGGGAAACAGTGATGAGTGAACTCCTCAGAGTCCATCCAGTGCCACCCCTGCCATAGACAGGGACACCTCCCACTATCCCAGGCTGCTCCAAGCCCCAAAGTCCAGCCTGGCCTTGGGCACTTCCAGGGATCCAGGGGCAGCCACAGCTGCTCTGGGTACCCTGTGCCAGGGCCTGCCCACCCTGCCAGGGAACAATTCCTGCCCAAGATCCCATCCAGCCCTGCCCTCTGGCAGTGGGAAGCCATTCCCTGTGTCCTGTCCCTCCATCCCTTGGAAATATCCTGGAATGTTCAGTCGCGGAAGTAAATCCTTCTCTGGGAGTTTGTTCTGCATCCTGGTAAATATTTACGAAAGTTTCCACTTTCCCAAGGTCAGCTGGGATTGGATCAGCACAGGAATTGCTGGAGTTTCAGACTGTATATGACACTCATAGGGATGATTTACAGGGAATACAGGCAGGGAAGGAGGAAGGATAAGAAACACAGCTCTTTTTTTCCTCTTTTCCATTGAGCTCTGGATTTCATCTCATCAGTACCCATTTTCCCAGCCAGCCTGAGAAAGCACCAAGGTGTAAAACCATATTTATTTCCGTATCAGTGTTAAAAATCAGACAAAAATCAGGCCTGGAGTGCTCTGTGTGTCCTGGAAACTGCACAAGTTTAAAATCCTAAAGCAAAGGAAGGATTTCTGAGTGGTTCCAAAGGAGGAGCTGTGATCCCCTGAAGCAAGGACTTGGAAAAGCTAGAGAGGCTGCATCTCTCCTTTTTCCCTGCCTTTCTTTTCCCATAGAATTCCAGAGTGGTTTGGGTTGGAAGGGACCTTAAAGCCCATCTCATTCCACCCCCTACCATGGGCAGGGACACCTCCCACTGTATTTATACCTGTATATATTTCATATTTATATTAGCTGTACACATATGTATGCAATATGTATATTATGTACATTTTATACCTCTAAGCAAAACAAAAACATTTCTATTCAATTTTTCTTCCACCTTCTGAGCTCAAACCCAAAGTCCTTGTGGTTCCTGTGGCTCCCTGGGCTGGTTTTCCCATCAGGATTGAAGGGCAGGGTGTCCTTAGCAGCCCCTTCTCATCTTCTCAGGATTAATCCTATTTGGTGTTTTTTAAATAAAAAAATCCAGGTGCCTCTTGGTTTTGTTGTTTTTTTTTTTCCCAACTTTTGGAATGAGGTTGGGATTGGACACGGGGGTATTTTTGTATTAATTAAGATTAATACTAAAAACTATTATTGGTAAGAATAATAGAAGTGACCTGGAGTTTTCCACCTTTACATCATAAAATAGTCCTCAAAGTCACCTCATTTGGCAGAAAGCAGAGCAAGGAGAGGGCTCAGGCAGGCTGGAAAAGAAGGAAAAGCCTCCAGGGCTCATTTTCCAGGTGATCCAGAAAATAGCCCTTGGATTCTGTACCTGGTCAGCTCTGGTGCATCAGCACTTTTAATGCAAATTAATCCCTCTGTGGTTTCAAGGTCCCACAAATCCTCTGCCTTCCAAAGGTCTGGGAATGGAAAATGGATCTGAATTCTCTGGTAGCATCAGGTCCAAGCCTTGCATGAGCTAACTGCAGCTGCATTTTCTATATTCAATATAATATTAATGTATTAATACTATTTTACTATATATTTAATATAATAATAATT
>WAAG01006698.1:3267-24500 GCA_013390105.1 Tichodroma muraria
TTTTACAATTGCAGAGTAATTTACTTAGTGAATGCAGGTGTGAAAGGAGCCACATTTTAGGTGTAGTTTCCTGTCACATGTTCAGTGGAAATTCTCCCAGTCTTTGGTCAATGCTGAGTAAATGCAGTGCCTAGAAATACTACTGTTTTTACATACAGAGGGTTCAAGCTTTCATTCTTCATAAAAATGACCTAAGACCATGGGAGGCAGATTGGGGAAAAAAAATGTTCATGCTATGCTTCAAGAATATTCAGATGTTGTAAAGTTACAGTTACAAACTGATGTGTTATAGTTAACAGAGAAAAGTAAATTCCTTCAGATGATTAAATTAAGGTATCTAAGGTGCATAAAAATTGTTGTTGTTATTGTTAGTAGTAGTAGCGGTAGTAGTAGTAGTAGTAGTGGTAATAGTAGTAGAGGTATTAATTTTCTAAAAGTGTCTGTTTCTCTTTAATGACTAGGGAGAGCAGAGGAGTGGTTTAAGTCAGTGAGGTGAATCTTACGCTAATGCTGAAGGTGATGTTGACCATCCAGGGCTCACAGGCAGGAGACATGTTAATATATTCAAAGATATAATTATCTTTAATATGTTTTAAAATAATCTTAGAAACATTGAAGTTGGGAAAGACCTCCAAGATCATCGAGTCCCACCTTTGATCAAGCACACCTTGTCAACCAGGCCATAGCACTGACTGTCACTTCCAATCACTTCTTGAACACTTCCAGGGATGGTGATTCCATCACTTTATTGGGAAGCCTGTTCCAATGCTTTACTGCCCTTTCAGTGAAGGAATTCTTTCTGATGCCCAGCCTGAACCTCCCCTGGCACAACTTGAGGTTATGTCCTCTTGTCTTGGTGCCAGTTTCCTGACAGAAGAAACCAATCCCCACCTGGTTACAATCTTCTTTTAGGGAGTTGTAGATAGCAATAGAGTCTCCTCTGAGCCTCCTTTCCTCCAGACTAAACACCCCCAGCTCCCTCAGCTGCTTCTCATTAGGCTTGTGCTCCAAACCCTTCCCCAGGTCTCTGCCTTTCCCTGGACATGTTCCAGCACCTCAATATCTTTGCTGTAGTGAGGGGTCCAAAACTGAATCCAATCATTTTTCACTCTGTCACTTCCCAGCCACTCTGCCCCCATCCTGGAGCACAGCATGGAGCAGTTGTGACCCAAGGACACGACCTGGCCTTTTGCCTTGTTGATCCTCACACAGTTGGCCTCGGACTATCCATCCAGCCTGTCTAGACCCCTCTGCAGAGCCCTGCTACCCTCCAGCAGACCAACACTCCTGCTGAACTTAGCATCGTCCATAAACTGCTTGAGAGTGCATTTGATCCCCCTGTACAGTTTGTCCATAAAGACAATAAAGAAAACCCAGTACTGAGCTCTTGGGAATCCCACTGGTGACCAGCCACCAACTGGATGTAGCACCATCCATCACCACTCTTCTGGGCCTGGACCTCCATATAAATAAATAATTAATAGTAAATAGTAAAACTTTTAAGAAAATGTGTACAGAACACATCTCAAAACTATGACAGTCAAAAAAAAAAATACACTGCACTGTGATAACTGAAATTTTTCCCAATAAATCAGCATCTTTAGGAGTGATTGCAAAGGCAATGAACAAGAGTCAGATGGTCTGATTCCTCCAACTCTAGAAAAAATAAAGGAGATCTGTTTCATATTTTCATTTTGTCAAGAAGTCAAATCTGATATCCCTTGGAATTGGTAGGACCATTATTGATTAATTTACTGAGTAATCTTATATAGCGATTTTACACAGCATAAAGTGCTCTTTGGTGGCCTAAACCCCTATTTTTGAGCAAAACAAACGACAAATCTCATAGTATAAAGAGGAAGGGAACTACCATATGTTTCTTTGCTTAAAATAATCCTTTATGTGGATGGTAGTGTTTCATAATAAAGTCAAAGATTTCTGTGGGGAAAAAGAGGGGGAAAAAATGTTTTCAAGGAAGCAACCTCCCTTGACAAAGATCAGTCACAAAGAAGAAAAAAAACAACAACCTGACACAATCTTTTTCTTAGTCTCATTACTTACATCTGGGTTTAAAAAGATTATTTTAATTACCTAACTCTGTTAACATGAGATATATTAATACAGGAAGATTCATTCGTCGCACATACTGTCTATTCATCTAGCCTAAATTTTCCCTTCCCTATAATACCTTCCAAAGGAAGCAGAGTAAATGGGTTCTTGGTAATATGATCTAATAAAATAGTGTATATGAGAATATTGTGAACAGATTATTTTTCAATAAAATTATCTTTCCATTAGAAGTATATCTGCTGAATGTTTTTCACATTGGCTTTAATGTGCTTCATATATTTATTTAATGAAGATATGAATGACAATGCATTTATTCTAAATTTCAGTTTTCATAATGGAGTGGTCTTTTCAGACCTCAGCAGGACCCATAATTTCCTTTACTGAGGGCTGTATAAACATACAAAAAGAAGATTGCCCTTGCTCTGATTAATTTATTATCTAAGAGATAAGCCAGATTGAGGATACACCTACATGGGCTCTTGCCCTCTAAGCAGACATGAGCTCATTCTATTTGCATCCAAAGCAGATGGAAATTTTGTCTGCCTGTGCTCCACATTAACTGGAAGCCTTGTGAATACAAATAACATGGTGCTGAGCACAAGCTACCTAGTGCTGATGAAAGATATTTTAACTTGTGTTTACGGTTTCCCATGACATTCCTCTCAAGTGCAGGTAAAGTGAGCTCTAGCCTTCTGAAAATTATTGTGAGATTATTGGAGATGTCTGGATNTGCCCTTTCAGTGAAGGAATTCTTTCTGATGCCCAGCCTGAACCTCCCCTGGCACAACTTGAGGTTATGTCCTCTTGTCTTGGTGCCAGTTTCCTGACAGAAGAAACCAATCCCCACCTGGTTACAATCTTCTTTTAGGGAGTTGTAGATAGCAATAGAGTCTCCTCTGAGCCTCCTTTCCTCCAGACTAAACACCCCCAGCTCCCTCAGCTGCTTCTCATTAGGCTTGTGCTCCAAACCCTTCCCCAGGTCTCTGCCTTTCCCTGGCACTGTTCCAGCACCTCANCCCAGGTCTCTGCCTTTCCCTGGACATGTTCCAGCACCTCAATATCTTTGCTGTAGTGAGGGGTCCAAAACTGAATCCAATCATTTTTCACTCTGTCACTTCCCAGCCACTCTGCCCCCATCCTGGAGCACAGCATGGAGCAGTTGTGACCCAAGGACACGACCTGGCCTTTTGCCTTGTTGATCCTCACACAGTTGGCCTCGGACTATCCATCCAGCCTGTCTAGACCCCTCTGCAGAGCCCTGCTACCCTCCAGCAGACCAACACTCCTGCTGAACTTAGCATCGTCCATAAACTGCTTGAGAGTGCATTTGATCCCCCTGTACAGTTTGTCCATAAAGACAATAAAGAAAACCCAGTACTGAGCTCTTGGGAATCCCACTGGTGACCAGCCACCAACTGGATGTAGCACCATCCATCACCACTCTTCTGGGCCTGGACCTCCATATAAATAAATAATTAATAGTAAATAGTAAAACTTTTAAGAAAATGTGTACAGAACACATCTCAAAACTATGACAGTCAAAAAAAAAAATACACTGCACTGTGATAACTGAAATTTTTCCCAATAAATCAGCATCTTTAGGAGTGATTGCAAAGGCAATGAACAAGAGTCAGATGGTCTGATTCCTCCAACTCTAGAAAAAATAAAGGAGATCTGTTTCATATTTTCATTTTGTCAAGAAGTCAAATCTGATATCCCTTGGAATTGGTAGGACCATTATTGATTAATTTACTGAGTAATCTTATATAGCGATTTTACACAGCATAAAGTGCTCTTTGGTGGCCTAAACCCCTATTTTTGAGCAAAACAAACGACAAATCTCATAGTATAAAGAGGAAGGGAACTACCATATGTTTCTTTGCTTAAAATAATCCTTTATGTGGATGGTAGTGTTTCATAATAAAGTCAAAGATTTCTGTGGGGAAAAAGAGGGGGAAAAAATGTTTTCAAGGAAGCAACCTCCCTTGACAAAGATCAGTCACAAAGAAGAAAAAAAACAACAACCTGACACAATCTTTTTCTTAGTCTCATTACTTACATCTGGGTTTAAAAAGATTATTTTAATTACCTAACTCTGTTAACATGAGATATATTAATACAGGAAGATTCATTCGTCGCACATACTGTCTATTCATCTAGCCTAAATTTTCCCTTCCCTATAATACCTTCCAAAGGAAGCAGAGTAAATGGGTTCTTGGTAATATGATCTAATAAAATAGTGTATATGAGAATATTGTGAACAGATTATTTTTCAATAAAATTATCTTTCCATTAGAAGTATATCTGCTGAATGTTTTTCACATTGGCTTTAATGTGCTTCATATATTTATTTAATGAAGATATGAATGACAATGCATTTATTCTAAATTTCAGTTTTCATAATGGAGTGGTCTTTTCAGACCTCAGCAGGACCCATAATTTCCTTTACTGAGGGCTGTATAAACATACAAAAAGAAGATTGCCCTTGCTCTGATTAATTTATTATCTAAGAGATAAGCCAGATTGAGGATACACCTACATGGGCTCTTGCCCTCTAAGCAGACATGAGCTCATTCTATTTGCATCCAAAGCAGATGGAAATTTTGTCTGCCTGTGCTCCACATTAACTGGAAGCCTTGTGAATACAAATAACATGGTGCTGAGCACAAGCTACCTAGTGCTGATGAAAGATATTTTAACTTGTGTTTACGGTTTCCCATGACATTCCTCTCAAGTGCAGGTAAAGTGAGCTCTAGCCTTCTGAAAATTATTGTGAGATTATTGGAGATGTCTGGATAGGTGAGAGAAAAGACAGGAGTGGCAGTTTTTTGGGGAAGGACTAACTGCAAATTCAGATGCAAAACCTAGTCCGAGACAGAATCCGTGTGCATGTGTCTCCTAGAGTTAGTCATGACTGAGAGTCATTTAACTCTTGGAGTGATCTTTTAACTACTAATAATTAGCTTTATTAACTCAGCTACTCATTTATATTCCCTCTGACGAGAATGGACAAAAGCAGACACTCTCAGAGAAGTTGCCTGTCCAATCGCCTCAGACACTTAAATTACAATGGACTGAGTCACCTGTGGATGTGGCTTTTCTTCTCCCCTCCTGACAACTGATAAAAAGACTGCATTTTCCTTTTTAGGTTACAGAACTGCTTCCCCTTGATTTTGAAATGCTTAATGTTACCTTAAATTGGCTAAGTCTCTGTTCTGACCTGAAACTGCCTTCAGCTGCTACAGGACACTGTTTTCATTCTCCTTCAATAACCTTATTTTCTGGATTTTTTTGTTTATTTTCTGCTGCTCTGCTCTGTAGATTTCCAGTCACCAACCCCACACCTAAGGAAATATAAAAAGGAAGAAAAAATAAAATAAGAGTGGTGAGAAAAATAAAAGTGATTACAAATCCATTTTACACTCACCCTCACCCAAGCTGAAATTATCCTGTTCACTGAGGCACAGGTGGTGATTTTCCTAACTTGATTTGGTCATTAAAAATCCTCTAGCTGCTTCAATACTTTCTCCCTGAGGCCCCTATCAGCACTCTCTTCTCCAGTGATTAGAACAGAGCCGATTGGCCTTCTGAACTTATTACAACCCTTTTTCTAATGATCTCATAATGACTGCAAACCTGAGCCCAGCAACCTGACAGATAATGATGTCAATTATGCAAAACAGAAATGAAGGCTTTGAATCTAATAGACTATATCGGGGGGAGTGGGGGGAGGAGGCTTATTTATAGTTTCACTGAATAACTGTCATATTTCAAAATATGTCAATAAAAGTTAATAAAGGGGAGATTGGGAGCACACAAAGAGGTGCTGGTTACAAGAGCTTTGATAAATTTTAAAAAGAGGGTAAGTTCTTCTTTCCTTCTTCTTGAAGTCTTATGATTGTTTTTGACTCTTGTGCTAATCCAGTGAGATTTTACAACTTTAGTCCTCTCTTACTCACAGTGGAATTCCTGTGGGGAATCCCAAGGTCTGTAGGCATGTCAACAGTAAATGTCAGTGAATTTGGTCTTAATGACCATTTATCAGTAAAATCACACTCTAATAATTTAATGATAAGGAATTTTGAAAAAATATTTGTATGTATCTGCTGTTATTATTGTTATTGTTGTATGTTTATTTGGTTTTTATTCTTTATTATGCTCTAATCACACACAAGGTTTCCCATTCCTACTGGTTGTGAAGAGCAAGCTCTGTGGCTTGTTGCTTTAAAGTCACCACTCATGGATTAAAATATGAGGAAGAATTTTAGACACAATTAAGAATGATTTAGATTTCATCCTTAAATAACAAAAATTTGTTCTGCTTTCTTGGAAAGCTCCTGTAACTGTGTGAGAGCAGTGCTTATATGAGGTGTGCCATGGAGCTCAGTTTGTGTTAGGACACCTCATCACACAGCCAATGAAATAAGTGGATTCCATGTCCCAGCCCAGATTTCTCTTTACTAACCTGCATTGTCCTGTTCCAGTTATTCCCACTTTCCCATGATCCTCAGGCAATAGTAACCTCCTATCTCTTAATTCTCATGGTATTTTGACACCCCCTAGTGAGCTGTTCTTTTTAGACCTCAAAGATTAAAACGTCACAGAATCACAGAACCTCTGAGACCACTGAGTCCAACCAACTACCACTGAGCCATGTCCCCAGATGCCAAATCCACATGTTTTTTGAACACTTTCAGGGAAGGTGATTCCACCACTTCCCAGTGCAACCTGTTCCAATGCCACCACTCTTTCAGTGAAGAATTCTCTTTCCTAATATCCAGTCTAAACGCTTGGTGCAACTTGTGGCCATTTCCTCTCATCCTCTCATTTGTTACCTGGGAGAAGAGACTGACGCTCCACAGTTCTAAAATGTAATTATTGTTATCAAAATATAAATCTGTCCCAGAGTAGCTAAAAAGTTGTAGGTCCAGGACATTCTGTCTGATTTCTTGTGTGAGAAACCAGGGCCTGCACAAAGGAAAGTTCTAGAGACACACAGAAGTCAATGATATGGAGCATGACACAATGTCATGGTGGAATAATGACATTCCCACCACACAAGTGTCATGCTCCGTATCATTGACATATCCACCAATAATGGAAGAGGGAATGTGTTTTGTAGTGGTGTCTCAGTATAAGGCTGGACCTGAGAAATGTGGAAATTACTTTTTTTTTTCCTAATTTAATATGACCATAGGCAGCAATCTTTCAAACTGACATGCTTCATTGCCCTTTCTAAAAAGAAGTGATAATACTGCAGTCAGTTCCAGGAGTGGGAATAAAAGGTGCCTGTAATCAATGCAAAGAGATGCATAATATTCTGCAGGTCTGATGCAGTAAATAATGCAATTGACAAGAGAGCTCTTACTGATTTCCACAACGTTAGCCCAAACCTCACCTGGCAGAGATGTATCCCAGAAAATCACTCAAACTTGGTTATTTTCCTCACATTAGGAAAAAATAAACACATGGATTTTTCAAAATCAGATACTTTTCATAGGGCTCTAGGATCCAATAATTTGCAGTGAATCAAAAGTACTCCATATAATTTAAAGCAACATGTTTGTAGATGAATATTTAAATGATGTTATTTATAGTAGCATAGGAAATGTGCTTGCAATGATCTCAGTACTTACCGGTAGAGAGAGATGGTTAGAAATCCTGCACAGGGGCAAACTCAGAAATTGGAACTGAAAAAAAAAAAATATTCTACAAACTTCAAACTGAAATATTACCTCACCATAAATGTCATATTATTCTTTACAGTGGTGCTACTCTGCCATCCAGGATTTAGCACGAAATGGGACAGTCTCCATCACTGACAAACACCACTCTCATGATGTATTACCAGGAGAGAAGCCTCTCTTTACACTGATCACAATTCTACTCTGTGCCAGCCCCACCTTGTGACACTGAGGAGAATGTCCAAGTCAGGTGACTTCCTAGGGAGATCAGTCAAACAAAAAAAAAGGAACAAACAAACAAAAAAACCCACATTCCAAAACACCAAAGAGAAGAAAGAGATGAAAAATGTGAATCCTAAGATTTTAAATTGTATTTTGATGCTGGAATCAGAACACCATGAGACATGGCTATTTCTCTACTGCATTATCAGTAAAATGGAAATTTAATATTTATTTCTCTGTATTTTTCCCAGAGACTAATGGGTGTTGTAAATCCTTAGACCATTTCACTGAGGTGATGGGTTTTTGTATATGTTGCCCACAAGTTATCCATTAATAAAACAAACAAACAAACAAACAAACAGCAAAATGTAATTCATTCTTCTGGTACTCAACTTATATATACATACAGGTAATAACAAGGCATTTTTTATCCAAAAATATTTTCCTTACTATTAGATCTCTTTAAACTAAGAATATTTTATTGCTTACTGGATCCCTGAAGTTACCCCATGCTCCCTATGTGATACCTCCCCCGAGACCTCGGTATTTGCAGGATGTCCCACGATCAAGGGAGATAATTTACCACATATTGGTGTCAGCAGTGGGACAGATGGTAAATATTGAAAATTTATTTTTAGAGAGCAGTTCTAGAGTAAATAACTGAATGGGGCATCATAGATATCATGTTAAGCTTCTGTTGTGAATTACTTTTTTCACAAATAGAAAACCATTTCATTCTTATGTGATTTTTTTCTTTTTTTGGTACTTGTAAATAGAGATAAAATTCCAGAGATATTCTTGGTTAGAAATCATCATATTACTGCTCATATTTTCATGCCTGCACTCCAGCACAGTGGTATCAATGTTTTGTGCTCTTGTAGTGCATGTTCCTGTCTGATTTGCTCATCACTACAGCTTCTTAGTGTAATAAGCACACTGATCCAGAAGACACTTGCTTGGATTGCAGTGCTTTGGATTTTGGAACAATTTTATTTTCCACAAGAGAAACTGCTACTTTGTGGAGCAGTCCCACATTTAAAACCTTTCCTTTGAATGCCCCAGTGCAATGACAAATTATGGCACACAAAATACACGTCATAATGCTTCAAAATCAAAGATATTTAATTTCCATCTTACATTTAATTGATTATTTAATATTAGCACTTGCTGCTGAAGGGTATGTTGACAGTGGTATTGAATTACATCTGTAATACCAATACTTTTATTTTCTCTGCATGCAGTTGTATCTTATGTGATGGGCAGGAGTATTACTCTTTCTGTCCAGAGAAAAAGATATATAGCAATGGTTATTAAAGAGCAACAGAGGAAATAGATATCACCTACTGAATGTGTCTGGCACTTTCATATTGTTGTAAAAGGAAAGCAAAATCTTAGTTACCAGGTATAGGTAACCCTCTAGTTCAGCTTCTGTGCCCCACTCCACTTAATGTTTTATTTCCTGCTGTAAGAGTTTCTCCTTTGGAAAATTACACAGAGTTGTTTACTTTCTTATAAGCTAAAATTTCTATCAGGTTTAGGAACAGATTTCTCTGTTGAATTCCCTGAGAATCTGTTTAGATTCTGAGATGTCTCTGAGTATGTGACTGAGTATGTAACCCAGACATGGTTTTCTTACCATTTAAAAACCCCACTGTTGATTATTACTTATTTTCTCTATATGTCCAGGACTTTTAAAGTAAAAGCCTACCTTTTTCTGCACTTCACAAATACATGTCAAAAGAAAACCAGCCCTGAAGAGTTTGCAATGCAAAGATAAAACAAAAAATAGCAGGCAAATATGACAGACAGATGGTGGGAACACAAGGTATCAAGAGAACAATCACACCCCACGTCATAAGCAGCAGTCATGACCCACCAGCTGCCTACCTGCTGTCAGGAGTTTCATAGATACCCTCACAGAGACGAGAAGAGGAGAAGAAGTGAGGTGGAGATTGGCTGGAAGTATGACAAAAATACGTCAGTTGGAATTCTGGAATATTATCATATCTCATGATTTGGCAAAGCCCTTGGGTGTGAGAGTAAGTAGGATTGTACATTCACCTTTCATCCTGCTGATCATCCATGGACTGACTGACTTCATGGCTTTTGTTTTTATTGCCCCCCAATAAGAAGACAGTGTTATTTATGACGGATGTGAGCACTGCAAATGTAACTCCCTGAAATTTCTTATTTGTCAGTCATAAAAAAGATATCTGGGACATGGAAAATTAGAGCCTTTTAAGCAGCAGCTGACACAACCATAAAACTTGAGGAGCCAAAATGCACTACATTCAGTGCTGCTTGATTACCACATGGTCCTTATTATTTCCCACCCATGGCAAATCCAGATTTCTTGTATGTCAAAAAAAAAAACAAAACACCTGAGGGTTCATAGATGTGAATGCATTTCAGGGCCTGGGTGTTTGTACAAACTGCTTGTGCAGTGCCAGTACAGCCTCAGCCTTGGCTGGGCAATTTCAGTGGCACTGCAGCACTCAGGTCATCACCCAGTCTTCCAGGGTGAACTTTGAGACTTGGAGAAAACATGTTGGACCTAAGATAATCTGTGGTTGAGAGTGTCTCCCTCCATTTGTCAATGATGAAAACGAATTTCCTTTCCACATGCTTACCAGCAGCTAATTATTTCCTCCCTCCTCCAAACCACAGTGAGAAATGATACCTTAAGCCACAAATAACAGCAGCTCATTAAAACAAAAAGGAAGCTGGTGACCACAAGTTCTTGTGCGGCTTTGCCTAGTGAGGTGATAACTTTTTGAGACAGGATGCCCTCTAAGGGTTGATCTTCATGACAGTTAATTACTTACTGATGCAATGGAAGTGAAAAAATGGATCATAATAGTCACATGAAAACTTCCCGTGTCTGCTCATGCAGCCCTCACACAACCTGAGGTTATAAAGGAAACTGCCACTTGCACAACTCTCCTGTTGGGAAATGTTCTAGCAGTATAGAGCAACAATTTGGGAAACATATTGAGAACCATGAAAAAAAAATGAAAGAGGAACTGGAGAATCCTATTCCTTCCATCATAATTTTAAAAGTTCAAAGATAGATCATCTAGTATTCAATTTGCCCTGGAAAGCATTTGTTTTGGGTTTTTTTGTATTTTTTTTTCCTGAAGGATAAATGCCTTATTTTATCTCATCTAAAAAACTGAGGAAATAAGTCACTATTCAAAGGCTAATAAATAAAAATGGTCTTGTCTCAATTCTTCCTGAATCTACAATAAAAGAGTGAAGGGAAGGACAAAACACTGGAGAGCATATCATGATAGTGAAGAAAAAAACAAAGATGGTTTGGTGGGATCTCTGGGGGTCCTTTAATCCGACTTCCTATTTTGTGTGGGACTGCTGTTCTTCATGGGTTTGCATAAGGCTTGCTTAGACAAATCTGGAAGACTTCCAGGGAGAAATATTCGACAAGGATTGTTGTTTGATTTGAGAAGCTGATGTTTGTTATGTTGTTAATTTCATGAGTATGACCACCATTTACAAAGAGAATATAGGGCTATGTGGGAATGTTCCAGGTGTCTGAGCTGAGGTTCCCCTGCAGCCCCTGGTGCAGCCCATGGTGAGGCAGCTGTGCCCCTGCAGCCCATGGGGGTCCATGGGGGAGCAGAGGAGGAGCAGGGGGATGCCTGAAGGAGGCTGTGACCCTGTGGGAAGCCCATGCTGGAGCAGGCTCCTGGCAGGACCAGTGGCCCATGGGAGGATCCCACACAGGACCAGATTTTCTGGCAGGACTTGTGACCCCATGGGGCACCCACAATAGAGAAGGGTGTTCCTGAGGGACTGTACTCTGTGGGAGGGAACCACGCTAGAGCAGTTCATGAAGAACTGTGAAAGGACTTCTGGAAGGACTGTGGAAGGACTGCTGTTGGAGCAGTTTGTGAGGGACTGTATCCCACAGGAAAAACTCTAAAGCTGGTCAAGAGTATGAAGGAGAAGGAGAGGCAGAGCTGAAGCATTATGACTGACCATAACCCCATTCCTAGTTCCACTGTGCCATTCAAGGAAAGGAGGTAGGAGCGTTGGGAATAAGGTAAGCCTGGGAAGAAGGGAGAGATTGAGGAGAGGTATTCTTAAATTTGTTCTTATTTCTCATTATCCTACTCTGATTTTGATTTACAGTAAATGGAATTAATCTTCCCCAGTTCAAGTCTGTTTTTTCTGTGATGGCAACTGGTTAATAATCTCCATGTGCTTGTCTCAACCCACGAGCTTTTTGTCATGTTTTCTCCCCCTGTTCTATTGATGGAAGGAGAATTGTAGAGCAGCTTGTTGGATATCTGATGTTCAGCCAAGGTTAACCCACCACAGAACCAAAGTGCAGATAACTACCCCAAGTGCTATTTAGAAATAACCAGTAATCTGAACTCTTTATTTTAATTTTTAAGTCATTTTATCTTTCATTTTTGTAAAACATGAGATTCTTCAAAGAAAAACCTAAATTATTACAATCATAACAGTTAAAAAAGAAACAATCGAATCCCCTCTTAACAGTAACAAGACAGCATTTCCTATGCTGTGCGTATTTGGCAGTGGGACTGGGATAAATGGATCCTTCAGTTAAATGAAATAATACATGGTTTGATGCATCTGTGAATTAGCTGCATAAAGATAACTGAGGCAGGTAAATGCTGAATAAAACTGGATGGTGTACATTAGAGAACCAATTGCATCTGTTAGCAAATAGCCTTTCTTTTAGGCTGCCCACTAAGCACTGATGCCAAGCCAGCACTTGAAATGAATGGTTGCAGATCCTAATTTGATAACTGGTGGAAGTGCTGGAAGCAACCAAAATGTGTTGATTTGGGGTACTTAGCAAGGAATAACCAATGCCTTAAAACAGAAACATTATTCTGTAAATGGTGAACATCTGTGTTCTCCCTGTGACTGCCACAGTCAAGATGAGATTTTCTTAATCTAATTTCCAGGATATATTTAAATTGGAAAATTAGACCTTCCATCTACTCCATATGTGCCTAAATGTCAAACATTGGAACCTACAGCCTTTTAGATACTTAAGGGTATGACACTCTGGGTCATGGTCTGAGCCAGGACCTCGGCACAAAATTTAACCAAATTAATGGAGCTTTGAGGAAATTCCTATTTAACTCAGATGTTATTTTATTAACCTATTAACTCAGGTGCTATTTTAACTCAGATGTCCTAAGTGAAACTCATCCTAAGGGACATCATTGCCCTGCACCCTCCAAAAATTTAATTGCTATTAATAGAATTTTTTCATTTACAATTTCACTCTGAGACACGGTGTGGTCATTCCTGTCACAACCTTTCTGTCACAGAAACCCTCATTTTTCCCTTCTGTGAAGCATCACGTTTCTACAGCAACTTTTGTTCCTAAATAGAACTGACTTAGATTGCTAAGGTAGAACAGAAAGTCACAGGGAATAAGTACCTGGGAATTATTAAATATTGATTAAAATTAAAAGTTGAACAAAGTAATTTTATGGTCATAGGAGAGAGGCCCTGATACAAACATATACATAACCTTACCTTTAAATTAACTCCACTGCAAGGCTGTGAGAAGCCTGGCTCCATTCTCCTGATGTCCTCCTCATAATTTCCTGGCTGTCAGGTCCTTTGCAGCTGTCCCTTCTTCAGTAGGAGCAACCTCCAGTCCCTCAGTCTCTTCTCACTGGCCAATCCTCTGACCCTGACCATCTCAGTGAATTTCTCAGTTTGTAGATTTCTTCCTTGTATGAGGGAAGACAAAAGTAGACACAGCATTATAGATGCAGTCTAAAATGTGGGCTGATTCCATGCTCTTTATCAGTCAAAAAAGTGGTCTTAGCTTCCAATTCAACAGAGTTCAAGTTTGGGCTGCCTCTAGCTCACTGGGGAAAGATGTAAACTGGCAAATAACAGATCACCTGTACTGGATACCTCTGCTAAAGACTTCTCTCTACACAGACTGCAGAGAGCAGTAGAGACTGTGAAGTCTGGTGGTTTGGTTTAGTTTAGTAGGGGTGGCAAAATATTCGATGGTTAAGGACAAGGAGGATGAATATCATACTTGTAGACTGCTCTGTAATTTCCAGTCAAAATTGATTCTTCAAGTACAAAGTTGAGGCAGCAACTGAAGGCTACTAATGACACATTTTGTGCTTGGTCTATTGCAAGAATGAAGAGAGACCATTAGTTTGCAGTGCTGTCAAGACAGGAACCTTTCACTGAGATTAAGTTGATGTGGAAACAAAAAGGGTATTTTCTCTTTTTGCTCCAACCAAGGAACTTTGACTTTCAGTTGATGATTCACAAAGGGCTTTGTGTGCCCAGTGAGAGGGAGGGACAGAAGGAAAAACCAGATTATCAATCACTTTAATTTATGAAATATTTTTCAAAACTGAGTCTACAGGTTTACAGATGTCCTAAAAAAACCCAAAAACCACAGAAATAAAATGAAAGAAAATGAAAGTTATGATTTCCTGAAGTAAGAGAGATATTTGCAGAAAGTGGGCATCATATACAGCTAATCTACAGATGTGGAGTATCCCAGTCTAAACCCCAATGCTATCTCTTGCCAATACACTTTTTTCTTCCATTCCGTGGGTTTTTTTTTAATTTTCTGCTCTAGTCTTGAGAGAATGCGTATTCACCCTCCCCCTGAATATGGTCACCATCAGCTCATAAAGCTCAGAGAACACTGTCAGCTCTCAAAACACTACAATTTTCTGTAATTGAAAGGTTCCATAAACCACCTGGGACCACTTACCATGGCTCCATGAACCACAAACACCACTTGGATTTCAGTTACAGAATCAATAGTCTGTGTCATTGTATCTTCCAATATATCTGGCCCTGTTTCAGCAAATATTTCTAAATTTACAATTTGTTAGACTTCAGTGGGCTTGAAGATTGTTTTTAAGAGGGAGTGATTTGCTTAATAATGGTTCCTTTTTTCTGTGTGTAATTGGGGGGGAGGGTGTGTGAATTGTCAAGTGAATTGACTCCGTATTTTTCATTTCACTTGAATATTCTTTTTGATATAATTTCTTCCACTTTTTGTAAGTAGACTCAAAGAATAAATTAATATGTCTAAAGTTAATAAAGACTTGATTCTGTAGTGTACAGGAGAAAAAAAATCAAACTTGTGGTACAACTTCTATTTTACTAAAAGCTGTAAAAATCACACAATTAAACACATGGAGACCTCTAAACATTCAGTAATTTTATGGAACAAAAGACCTCAAAATCTTTTGAAATAAACTCCTCCCCCTCCATTTAGTGTTTAAAAATAGGAATTAACCTCATGTTATTTGGTGTGTCTTAGAAGTACACATTAACCGTTTGTCAAAACAATATGACCTACGAACACTGTTTAAAAGATCTCTCTTTTCATCCACTGTTTCTGTGTAAAGTCTTTTCGATCCCTCATCTACTCTTTAGTAAAGCCTCCAGTATTCTCAGTCTTGTTTCATCTTTGCAATTGTTTTCCCTCCAAATCAGAAAATAAACCAGCCACCCAGCAATTCTTGGGTTTCTATCTGAATGCTTCCATTCCTGGAGCCAGATTTGTTCATTCTCAAGACAATCAAACTCACTCAGCTCTAAAAATCATCAGTCTGAAGTAGCAAGGGTGTTAATTACTTTCAGTGTTTGTTGGAGGCTATTAAGAAATTAATAAATTAAACTTGATCATGTTTCCAGGAAATGCTACAGTGCTGATTAACTGCTTGTTAAAATAAGGAACATAGATGAATCATTTCCATATAATTAATCTTTTCTACTCCTCATTTCTTCCTTATTTATTGACCAAGATATGCTTTTTGAAAGCAGGATTTAAGCCTAGTAACAGTAGTGACACAATATTTGGAACAGAGCTAAGCACTTCGCCGATAGAAATATTGTATGTATATCTTTGTGGCACACTGTAGGGAGAGACTTGGGGAACACAGGATTAGTCATGTTTTATTCTTGAGAGTTTGCAGGTTAGTGAGATATTCAGCCCAGCAATACACATGCCAATCAGTTTTTGCATAAAGTCAGATCTTCACCTATTATAAACCCCCTTCACTGAACCTGTGCTGCACTTCAGCATCTCGCCATACTTTGCCTGAAGCTCAGCCAAGCAAAGACCAGCACATTTATCTCAGCTGTATCCTTAACTCAGGAAAAAGACTTTGTTCCCACAAAACCTTTGATATTAACATAAGAATGCAAATTCCTCTCTGAAATAAACTAGAACTTTGGCTTTTACCTAACTGTGATTAAGTCTTGGTGAAAGGTTTGTTTCTACCTATGAAGTCATGGATTTATTTCCTGTCCTGCTACAATCGTATTCAAC
The DNA here is from genome assembly GCA_013390105.1 of Tichodroma muraria. Lineage (NCBI taxonomy): Eukaryota > Metazoa > Chordata > Aves > Passeriformes > Sittidae > Tichodroma > Tichodroma muraria. The sequence goes on from WAAG01006698.1 coordinate 19,573, forward strand.
TTGTCAGATAAATGCAGCATCAGAATACTTAGTGGAAAGCTTTGCTACCAGCTAATAACAGCCTGGTTATGGCCTAGTGATTCACACTGATGTATTGAGAGGTCTTAGATCTTCTGTCAAGCTTCATTTACAGTGAAAATGAGCCAATGACTCTTGTCTATTTTCCTTCCCAGGCTATCAGACCAGTCATCTCCTGACCATGTTTGTTATCCCTAGGGAAGGACACAATTACGCTGATAATCACTTTCTTGATTCAGTCTGACATGCAATTTCTCTTCTTCTCCAAATCCAACAAGTCCTTTTTTAAATACACTTCTTCCAAAACATGCTTAAGGATTGTGTCTCCCACACAGACACAGGCATTACCTGACTGATCCTGCCATTAATGAATATGCCTTTGAAACAACTAAAAAAAAAAAAAAAAAAAAAAAAAAAAAATAGAAATTGATCTTTTTCAAGATGGTGGCATTACTTTCATTGTGGAAATTCCTCTTATTTCCATCTCCTTGCCTTTGCTGGGATTTGCCTCTTAGAAATAGAAAGTTCCTCATGGCAAGGATGACTCACTTCTTGTAAGGCACCTAGACAGCTATAGTGACAAAAGTTATAGTTAAGCAATAGCTGCTAATGAGCACTGCTGTTGTAGGAGTTTTATTATCGTGTTAACTTTAATAAATATAAACAGTTGAAATTTGTTGTGCAGAAATTATTTTGACAGAAAGTTTTTTCTTTGACTAAAGGCATTTTCATGGAATGGGACTGCTTCCTTTGGGATGAAAAAAACCCCACAAGCAGAATCCATTTAGTTCCTGGAGAATGGAATCTCAAAAGCTCTGCCTGACATAATTACATTTGCAATCAAAAGAAAATTGTAAACATAGAGGCATATGCAGTGCACATGCATACATATCTTTCATTCATTCACTCATTCGTTCATTCTGTCTGTCTGTCTGCCTGTCTGGTTCTGGGGGTTGGGGTGGAAAGTGAACAAAATTTGAGAGTCTGAATTCCCTTTATTTTTAATTAAACAGTTGACTACAAAAATTTTAAATATCTGACTCAGCTGAGATACTGAATGCTGTTGCATTGCTTTGTCTAATCAATAACATGCATATATGTGTGTGTGTGTGTGTGTGTGTGTGTGTGTATTTGTACACAGTGGAGTTAAATTTGGTTGGTTTTCCTCTAAAACATTTTTTAAGCCATAATGTGCAGAAAAGATACCAACTCCTATGTCCCATCTGAACAATTTGTTCCAGGCAAAGTTGTCGTTGCCCATTGTTGTGGTTTGGCCCTGATTGGCCGATGTATAATATTGACACTTGATAAAACCAATGAAAGTGTAGGTACGCCTTTGTGAATGCACATTTTAAGTGAGAACTCGGGAAAGTTCCTTCTTCTGGTTCCCGGTTGGAGCAGAGGTAACAGGTTCTGCCTGGCGGCTCCGCCGCGGCCTCGGGGCCGGGCTGGGGTGAGCCACGGCCGCTGAAATCTGGCTGAGGGAATCCGAGCTGCCCTCCCCAGCAGCGAGGCTGCTGAGGAAGCTTCCCAGAGCTGTCCCGAAGCCACGAGAGATCATACTGCTGAGACCGGGCCAGTGTGGCTCTGGCAGAGTCAGGCCGCCTGAGTGGGGTTTGCTTCGGGGCTGGATTCACCCTGATGAGACCGAGGGGTGGAGAGAGGAGTCCATCGAGCTCCTCTCCCCAGCTGCAAGAGTCCAGCCAGCGGCTGAGGCCAGGAGCAGCCCTGCAACTTCACAGCCCCAAGAGAAAGAGAAAGCTACAACCCCAGCAGGCCTGGAATGAATTACCTGATTGCTTTGGCCTGGCTGCTGCCTTTGTTAACTCTTTCAATGCTCAGATGACACCAGAAAACTTCTGTCTTCTCTTGAATGNAAAGTAAACCCCATACATCGATTTTGGCCCAGAGGCACAGCTATGAAAGGGCTGTGAACATGGGAGGAACTTCATGATACAGATATTCCAGGCGCCTGTTATCATGGAAAGTTTTTTTTTGAAGGTTTCATTCTGATTCTTGTTTTTTTCCTTTTTGTCTTAGGTAATAAAGTCTGTTCTTTTCAAGTTTGAGCCTGCTTTGCTCTTGATTACAGAATTTTAAATTAGCAACCTAAAACCACAATTCAAATTAATATTTGTCTGGTTTCAGACTGAAACCACAATACCCATTGAAGAGGGGCTGGATGATCTTTTAAGATCCTTTCCAGTACAAACCATTCTATGACTCTATGTTCCTATATCCTTTCTGCCATAACAATTTAAAATCTGGACTGGACTGGAGTGAAGAAAAGTTATTTAGCTGTAACAGATTTTGCCCCACAGCTTGTTCAAAGTGATGGTGGCAACCTGCAGTCTGTTCTGAACTCCATAAACCCTCATCCTGCAAGTTTAACTTAATTTTAAAGCCCCAAAGGGAGACTCGGTAGAAACCACGGGGATTTCACTTAGTTTTTGAGCTGAAACCACACAAAATGACCATGAATAGATACTCATCTTTGCATTAATTTAAAACTCCCACCATGTTCCATTATAACTCTGCAAACACTCATTATATCCAAGGTGACCCTAGTTTTAATTTGGGTTTTTCAATCTAAATAGAAAATCTGGAAAAATTTTGCTGATTAATGGTTGGCTTAACTGTAAGAAGACATAAATGTCCCAAACCTATTCATTCCTCTTTTATTTGCAATTACTGCATCACACACACATGAACTAAGCACATTTTTATTTTTCCCTCTTTCTGCTTTTCTGCACCAAACCAGCAGCTGTGTTGAGGGAGATTGCTGTCCGTCTAACATAAGTTGTTTTTGAAGCACATATCAAAACTTAATTTCTACCTCTGTAGTTTGTAGAAAACCTATTTTATGGAGATGACAGTTTATTTGAAGACTTAAAGGTAGTGTGTGGGATACATTGAGCTTTGAAGTCCAGACCCTGAAGGACAGACTTATAAATGGTTTGTAAACAGTGGTTTTTCTCACAATTCAGACCATTTAACAGCTCAGCACAAGAAGGGCCATGTAGTAAGGCCAGGGGTAATTCGTTGCAGGTGCCCAAGATTAAAATTTTAGTTTATGAAATATGCCTTTCCTTCTGTTGCTCCTACAGGACTTCTAGCCATTGTAAATGTGCCTTTCTGGATTAGGCTGTAATGATTAAAATTCTGTCTTCCACTGAAAGTAAGTGCTTAAAACTGAATATGAAATTAGGTACTTAGAATTTTCAATATTACAATTCAATGATAATCACACTTTATAGCATAAAACTACAGGGCCCGATTAAGTTTGACATTAACACAAACTCTAACAAGACATTATCAAGAAAAATAATACACTCAAATCAGACTATTCAGCTCTTGCCACGTTTAGGAAGTAATAAGCTTCTAATATCTTTACTGCAAGACATAGCAAAAAATAGAAAAGTGTCGTTCCTGTCAGATGTTTTAACATAAAATCAAAACAGATAAAAACCAGAGGAAATGTAGCTTAAGCAGAAGCAAAACAAGAGTAGCCAGAGGCTGACCTACATTTGAAAAGTGAAAGAACCCAACAGCAATGCTCACTGTAGCTCCAAGAATGCAATTTCAAGTATTTTCCATGGTATCCTGTGAACTGGTGATGATCCAGCCTGAATCTGTGCAGCAGCTGCTGGAATGATCCATGGGAATTATCAGCAATAAGTCCAAGAGGAGGTTGAGAATGTGCCCTCTGATGACCTGAGTCCTTCTCACTTCCCACTGGACAGCAGATCCTTCTTACTCTGCTCCACATGCCCAGTGTACCACGGGGCAATGGAGTTGTCTTGTTATTTTCCCACTCTCTGAACAGAATTATTTTGTAATGAACCTCAATCAGACTCTATGATTTTTGCAAGTCTATTAGTCAGAGAACCTTCTTTATCTTTCCCCCTTGTAATGGGATTTGCAGAGCAATTATACATCGCCGTCTCAGTTGATGTGCCTCGGACTGAAACCTTACACATGACTGAATTAGTTTATCACAGTACCACACACAGTCTATAACACACCTCTGCTACCTGTCACAGCAGCCAAAGAAATTAGAGAAAAAGAGAAAACTGGGAAGTTCCTAACTGTTGCTGTAGCCATTTTCCAAGTCAGTTGCAATTAATTCTTTTAAGGGTGAGAATAACCTCTGCTCTCATCCACATATCTCCAAGTACATTTGAAAAGTTAGAAATGTGTTGATTATTTTTCTTTCTGGAATAACTGAGGAAAATTAAATTATTTTCTACACAAAGGAAGAAATTCTGAGTTGTTCTGGGCAAGCATCGGGGCCACCTCCATGCTTAGTAATTGACTCCACCTGCAGTGCAGGGGAGCTATGGGACAAAGACCGCCTGTAGAGCCAGTGTTTCTGCCAGAGTAACTTTAAACACTAAAAAGTCAAAAAAGATGCTTTATTGAGCAGTTACTAGGTTTAAATGGAAGTGAAAGGGGTGCTGACTAAACTGATAATAGGTTTTATGAGTTCACATGAAAATAGATACATGTAAAGAGTAGTTTAACGATTTTTTACTGCTCCTTGTTCCTTTCAGTCAGAAAAAAAAAAGCCAGTTTGCCAAAAAAATGAAATCCATCTTATGCTTTTATCCAGTTCAGTGAAATGTCTGCAGAGCATGTTGCTGAGGTCCAAAGGCATCAAGAATGCAGAAGGGAATATATCCATGAATGATCGACAGAGCAGAGATGTTGAGTAACCTCTAGTATATAGATGCTAGTAACCTCTAAATTACAGAAGAGCCAAACCAGATAGAACTTTGATCCTCACTTTGTTATACCCAGAGACTCTAAATAGCTACCCCAAAATGCAAAGCTTTTTAAAGTTTTTTCTTTTTTTTCCCCCTTTTTTTTTTTTTTTTTTTTTTTTTTTTCTTTTTTTTGTTTTTTTGTGC
>WAAG01006704.1:0-18443 GCA_013390105.1 Tichodroma muraria
GGATATCATCTTCTTACTATGATTCAGCTTAAGGTCGGTGACATTGATGTAACTTTGACTTCAAGAGAGGAAATATTTCATAGCAAACAGCAAGAATGAATCCCCTTGGAATAGTAAAGGTACAAATTGCTTTAGTTTTCATTTCTGTACTGCTAAATTCGTATTTCATGTGTGGGATTGTAATTGATGACTGCTTACTTGTCTGGACGAAGAAGGTTGAAAAAAATGCATTCTGATTGTCAAGGTTGTTTGTGTTAGTGGCTAAAATACCAGTCATCCTGCTGAAATCTTTGTAAACAACATACAAGCAATTCTTTTCTTCTTGAGAAAAACAGAGAAGGAGAAAAGAAGCTTCCAAGCCTAAATATCCTTGTATCATCTGGCTGACATCTGGGAGTATAATGTACAAATTTTCCTGGAAATATGATTTGTATCAGCTAAGCAAACTCCAGTGTACCAGTTAAAGCATTAGATCTTCAGTTAAAGCTTTGAGGGATTTGAGGAGATTTTAACACCAGGTATCCTAATTCCCTTTCTATTGAGGTTAACAGTTAAAAATAAATAGTTTTTTTCCATAGTATTTGTCAGTAAATACTGTAAAATCTATAATTATTATTTTCATATGCCAATTTCTCAACTCTTCCAAAGACTCCCAGTTGCCTCTCATTATCTGATAGTCCCACATCTAAGTTTCCCCTGATCCCTTACAGACAAGATTATGTTCCAGTTAACAGTGTAATTCATTAACATTCTCTGTGTTGTAGAATAAGCAAAGCAAAACAAAGCTCTCTCCAGTTAACATTATTTTCACATCTTTTCTGGAAGAGGTGGAGTTGTTTCTTTATTAGTCTTTGCTGAGCTTTTATCTTGGTCATTGTTATCTCATGAGAATTACAGTGAATTGGAGAAAGAAAATACAGTTTTCTTTCCCTATACAGTGTATTAGCATGAGCCACCTTCAACATTATTTGGGATATGTTTTGGTTTTGGTATTATAATGGAGTGAGTGACTGAGACTGGGGATGCTTGGATTTTATCCTGCCCTTATCTTGGAACTGCCTTGGGGAAGTGACTTTTGTTTGAGGGGGGGAAAGCCATCAAGTCTGTCTAAGACATGGCAATTGTCAGAGCCTGATGAGTTAATGAAAGGGAAAACACAACACTGAAATCAGTGGCAAAGGACTCAGATAAGTGACCCAGAGACCCTTCTAGTCTGCCTTATCTTGTTTATTAACTCTGATTAGGGTTAAACCAGAAATGGAGTTTGTGTCATCTTATTTAGGAGCCATGAAATCAGCTTAGATTTGTTTATGGAAGAGTAGAATCCATGAAGAACCTATGTTTCATTTCAGGAATGAAATTTTTTCTTCATTTCATTTAAGGAAATAATGTCAAGTAATTCCTCTAGGGTCAGTTTCTAGAGCCCGTAATAAAACACTTGTAACACTTTAAGGGAGAATTATATGTAATTGGGAAATATTATGTGTAATTGGGAAACATTTGGGAGAAAAAGAAATCTGGGAAGGATCAGTAGCACACCTCTTTTTACTCTAAACTGAACCAAATTTGCAGTTTTCTATATTCACCCTTTGTTTTCTCTGCAATGCAATATGTATACAGAGGCTCTCATATAGACTTTTTTCTCAGCTGGCCAGACTGTTCCTTCTAAGATGGGGTAGCTGGGTGTTTGTAAGTCTGAAAGAAGGGATGACAGGGAATTCTGTCTTATAGGCATCCTGATCCTTAGGGTGATTTTTTGGGTAAATCCACCATGTCCCATAGATCCCTGCCCTTCTGTGGATCTCTAGTGTGTCTCATTTTTTGTTCAGAAGGACATCTTGTCCCTGATCCAAGAAAGCACATGTAGGAGACTAAGCATATGTTTTAAATTGAGGACAAACAACAGGTTTACAGAAAATATGTATTTGAGACTTTTGACCAACTGTTTTTGTTCACTGGTTAATATTAATACAACTCAGACTGCAGCCGCTCTGTTGTAAGAATACATGTTTATGTTTTGTTTGTGTGTAAGCTGTAATTGTTATGGAGTCTATTCCCTGGAAGAAACATGCAAATAAATCTTTATGTGCTTTTTCTGTGCTCCATTATACACTTCATTCAGTTCATTGCCTTCACAAGACCCGAGAGTTCATTTTGTTGTCTGCGTTTTCCTAAGGCCTGATGGCATCACATACACCATGATGCAGAAGGTACTGCATGACGCACATGTGTTCCTGCATCACTGCTCAGACTGCAGTGGATCCAGGCCATTTTCTCTGGTTAGTGTTTACCTGAAAGTCTTTGTACCCCTAACCCACAAGCCTGCAGCAGACAGCCTGCTCAGGCACTGCCAATACTGGATATTTGAACTCGAATAACCTGTAAGTTGGAAAAAAACTTACGTCAGAGAAATCAGAGAAAACTGGAAGACTATTTCTCCTATTGATGGAGAAATGGTAGGAGTAGGTCATGAGTGGACTGAACACAGTAGGATTTCTCCATGCTTTTCCATGCAGCTTTATTTTTTATTACTAGGATGTGATAAAACAGTGGCAAAGGGTGTTCCATTGTTGATTTCCAGGGTGCCATCCTCTCTTGTACGCAGGCAATCAAATACCCTTACGCTCACAGGGCATACACCTCAGAAATTCTAAAGAAAAAATGCAGAAGTAGATTTTTCATCTGTCCAGAGTCTTGTTATTTGCATATCATGAAAGGACTCCACCTGTTTTAATTAGAAAAGGTCGAAACTTACTTAATTTTAGCCTTTGAAAAACTGTTGCATGTCAACAGCTATTTTTGGGCAACCAGCAGGTCTGGCTCAAATTATTAGCATCTTCTTGGGTTTGTATTACTATCCTTTTCTTTTTTAAGGGAAATAAAAAAAAAGAAGTGTATTCCTCCCTACACATACACACAGACTTCTAGTGGTTTTGTAAAATACACTCTTCTGCATTCTGGGTTGCTGTAATGTTGTTTCAGCTGATAAGTGTTAACAAGAAGCCAATACAATGGAGTATGTGAAGCCAGTGTGAGAGCTCCATCAGAGCAGATCTTTACAGAGAACAACAAACACTGTAAGATGATACGTGCAATCTTTTCCACCAGGAGTAGAGAAGCAATAGATTGAATGCACCAAAAGCTTTGTGAAACTCCTCTGCTGCTATCCAAGTTTTACCTCTTTGTCTATTTGTATAGTCAAACAAAACTCCATTTTCACTCCTTTCTCTTCTTTTTTCTTTCCTTTTGTACACTTTACTTGCCATTCTAATTAGCTTTCTATTACTACTTTAAGGGGCAAATAGTGATGCCTGCTCTATAGACGCTGAGAGCTTTTCTGCAGTCAGCCGTGCATGGGTTTGCTTACACTAAGGCAGGAAGGGCTGGAGCGAGGATGGCTGCTTGCTGGGCTGTGGGAGAGTGAGCATGAGCCCCTTTCCAGACTGTGTCTGCATCACTAGACCTTCTGGAGGAAAGAACACTGCCTTTTCTCATCCACAGAAGGGTAAGAATGATGTTCTCTGTTAGAGAATAAATATATAGATGATTATAAAATGCTAAAGAAAATTAAACCTTCATGGAAAACATTAAAACTTCCTGGAAAGTTTCTATGCCCTTACACTCAGCACAAGCAGTGTTCCCATCATTTCCCAATTCCATGTACTGGGCACAGTCTAGGACTCCTCAAAGCAGCTGAAAACAGGCCCTAAAAGAGCACCAGGTTCCCCATAGCCTTACAGAAGTCCTCCTACCTGTGTAAGGACTACTATCTAGTGGTTAGAGATTAAAAAGAGACTTCAGTGACCCTGGTGACGGCATTTGCTTCCTCTTCCTCATCTGACACTGATCCCTTTTGCAAAACACTTAAAAGCCTGAGAAGTGTTACATAGGAATTAAGTACTATTTATTAGGCAAAGTGCTGAAGGAAAATGTGGATTCTTTCTTGACGAAGCTGAAAGGAAACCTCATGCCAGGGAGCTCTGTTCCTCATATAACCTTTTGGATGTGAACACTCACACCATGCTGTTCATCTGCTGGTTTCAAAGCCTCCAGGAGGGTCTGTCTCACAGGAAGTGTTCATGAGGTACAGAGAGAGGAACAGTCTGCTTAGGATCACCCCATTTCCAATGTAAAGCCCTTGATGTGATTTCCTGTGCAAAACTTTCCTTGATGTGAAACCTGTGCAAAGGTTGTGATTGTTCATCAATGAGGGCCCTTCTGGGACATCTGGGCTTTCTTTGGAATGCTGGGGAACAGCCCTGCATCCGGGGAGACCCTGCAGACCTCCCCTTGCCTCCTGCTCAAGGCAGAGCCAAGTCTGGCAGCTTTAAGCTGCCGATTGCGGATCTGTGTGCATTTGGGGCTGGCCTATTTGTTCAGCTTTAGCATTATGCCCATGGAAAATGCTGGCCAATAAAGCATAAATGCCTTTGTCCCACTAACATCGGCACTTCTTGTTTTCTAAAGGACTCCTGAGACCACTGAAATAATGCAATTAGCACAAATGTGGTATGGTAGAGCAGGGACAAAGGAGAATAAAATAGGTTTATTCTGCAGAAGAAAATGTAAGTGTAGTTTAATCCTACAGCCCATTACGGTTTCTCTAGCCCATCTCTACACCATGGTCAGGTGCAGGGGACTTGAGAGTTTGAGCAGGGGAGAATTGTGATCCCCATAGTCAAGTAATTAAGACTACTTGCTCAAAATACGAAAGCAGAAAAACACAGTATATGAAAATACAGTTACCAGAGTAAATAGAAGCTGCTTTTGCCAATAGTTAAATATAGTTTCACAGTTATTGGCCAAGCCATTCAAAACACATTAAAAAAAAAAAAAAAAACCAAAAAGCAGGCAGATTGTGTTCATGTTTCAGGAGAAAGCAAAACAGTCTGGAGGTGGCAGTGGCCTACACAGAGGAATGTTGTCCTGAGTCTCAACAAGTTCCATCTGGTCTCAGACTTCATTTTGTTTGATTTGGGGCATTTAAAATTATATTTGATTTCCTAATTGCCAGCATACTCCTGCTGGACTTTTCAGCAGAAGTGAGATGTCCTTGTTAGATGACATCTTCCTCTTCCCTTGCTGGTGCTAGCATGCAGAGCAGGCACATTTTCTCATTCCTTCTTGATGTTCCCAGCTAAAAATGATAATGGTGCAATACAGTGCTAAGACTAAGTGCTCTGCCTTTGCTGCTTCTCCACTCCCTAATGATGGAGCACATGGCAAACACAGCCATGCTTAAACGTTCCTTCTTAGGTCTCTCAAAGATAATTGTAAACATGAAGATACCAATTCATAAAAGGCTTTCCACAGATACCAGCACATAGCTCTGATTCCAGTGGTGGATACCACGCACATTTACCCTGAGGAGTTCAGCTGCCTCTTTCGGACACTCTGGCAAAGACATTCAGACTACTCTTAGAGGAGCAATGGAACTGCTATCCTGTTGTGAATACCTATATTGCCACCCTTGAGTTATTAATGCCCCTTGGAGGCTTGTACAGAGTGACCTCTTTCCAGGGAGTTTTGCTGAGCCCCTGCAAGCCTGCCTGTCTGCCCCTTCTGCCTCCACACACAGCTGCTGGAACAAGGGGACTTATTCTGACTACAGCAGGCTTGTAGCCATTTACTATGCTCCAGGTGTTACTCCTTACTGATACTATGAGGAAGAGTCACTATCTCACCTGATTTTAGCTTTTTCAAGATTTGGCTTCTGACCTTTTTCTACAAAAAGTGGAGGCAGACAGGGATCTCTAGGTGGAGGTTCAGTCCATCCTCACAGGTGAATCCCACTGTACCTGATTTACTGCTGGTGGAAGCAGAGGGTTAAAAATTGAGCAGCCTGCTGCTACCCCTCCTTTGTATTCAGAAAGGGTGACTGGTGGAAGGAAGTTGCCCCGGGTCTTAGGCTCAATCAGCAGAGTCTCAGCAGAGTCTCGTGTCTGTGTCACTCAGCATGGAGGAGTGCCCACCTTCCCACCTACTTCCCATTCACCAAAGCACATTGCTTCCCAACCCACAGGGTACGTCTGTGCCTGAATGACAAAACTGTCTTCTTCAAGCCTGTGTGGGCAAGAGGCATATGCATCAGTAAACAAAATGTTTAGGAACACTTTGCAATCAGTCTATTTTTAATCTTTCCCTTCTCCCTCTCATTCTCTCTTGTCCCCTTCCTCATTTTGGTTCATTTCACCAAATATATACTAAATATATATTTTTATATATATTTTTTCTTTTCTTTCTGTTTTACTTTTGCATGCTCTGATAGTTTTCTTCAACTTTCAAATTCTTTTCTTCATTGAAAAATACTTTAATATATTATAAAGTGTATTTTTTAAAAAGAGGGAGTTTTTACCAAACAAATCATCAGTCACAACAAAATAAAATTCATCTTGTCTAACATTATAATCCTAATGCCAGGTGAGTTGATGCAATTTTGCAGGTCCTTCATCATCCCGTCGTGTCTCCTGCAGCAAGATGGGCCAGAGAACAGATCACTCCTTTGGCCACTGCTTGTGTCAGCTCCACTCAGAGCCAGAGAGAGCCCATGCCACCCCAAGGTGCTCTGCAGGCTGCAGCCCTGTGGCACAGCCCTGCGGGGCACTCACAGGACCAAACCTAGGCAGGCAGCCTGCTGTGGAGGGGAGGTAGTCCATAGAAGCTCCACGACAGTCAGGGAAGCATTCCCAACTGTTGGACTCATTGCAGTGTGGTGCAAATTGAGAGAGGAGTGGGATGCAGACAGATGAACCTTCACTTCTTTGGGATGTACAGATGTGAAATATCTTTGATGCCTTTTCTACAACCATCCAAACTCACTGGTAAGAATTTCAAAATAAGGAAACATTTCCTCTTCCTACTTCTCCATAGGGGAGAAAAAAAAAAACAACTTTGATCCAAAAGATGCTTATAGGAAGAGGACAAAGACCATAGGCCTTTTCCAGTGCTGCTGCCCCACAATAATGACCTTAGTCCCAAGCCTGGAAGGAGAGTTAGATGCAATGAATTTGTCTGCACTTCTGGATCCCTTTAAATCCAATTGCATGTCATTTGCCAAGGCTGATTGCACCAAAGGGGACATGTGAGTTTGACAATGCTCTTTTGTCCCCAGGCTTTAAGATTCAGTCCCCTAATTAATACATCCTTTTAACCTCAGTGTATGGGCCCACCTTTACAAATAGCTTGGCAAGTGTGTGAGCCAAAGAAGATGCTGACCTTATCAGCTAGGACGTGAGTATGCAATGTGTCAGCTATATTGAAATTATTTCCATGCAGAAACCTCCTAGATAATTTGCTGGACTTTCATGTGAGATATCCAGTGTCCATTGGGGAGGAAACACTTGGCTGGGACAGCATGTCTGTAGTCTCTGGGAAAAAAGACATGCTACAATTTTGCCCTCCAGCTTCTAAGAGCTTGCCCCTGTGCCTCTGCCTTTCCTAAGTCAGTTGCCCTCATATGCCCTGCTGCTGTGACTTCCACTCTATTTTGGTCCAAGGTTTTTGTGATGGCTTCACTTTGTAATTTGAAGTGCAGCGAAGCATAGCTCAGAGAGTGATAAAGGATGGGGAGGATGAAACAGCAAGAAGCTGCAGAAGGATGCTGACTTTCACTACCTGCTCTCCTGGAGATGCAGCTGCTGGCACCACAAGGCTTCCTGCAGCTGCCAAGCTCCCCATGCAGCAGGGCAGGGAGCAAGGCAGCACTTTTTGGTACTTCAGGCAGCCAGTTTTGGGCAATTGTCCTTTCCCCACATGCGTACAGTGGGTAGCTCCCCCCACCCCAAGCTCTGGGTGAGCACTGATCAGCAAGCAGGTGTGGGACTGGCTAACAGCCATCAGCAGAGCCTGGGCTCTGTGAATACAAGGCCAGTGCCTCCTTCACCTGACAAGCAGGGCTCAGGCTGGCCACAGAACAGTGAGTTCATAGGAGAGAAAAGCCACTTGCAGAGTTGGATCTTTGTTCCACTGCAAAGACAGGAGCAGGAACAAGAAGCTGAAGGGTCTCTTTCCAGCACACACTAGAGGGAAGAGCTGTGGGTGTGGAAAGGTAGCACTGGTCAAAAGTCTTTACACGGGCCCATGGTGCAGGAAGGGGAATGTAGGTGGGGAAGAATAAGGATGTCCTGGTCCTGGACCAGCAAGCATACTTCTGGTTAGGGAGAGCATGTTTCATAGCTGTGACATATAGGATAAATGCTTCTGATCTGCTTATGTTTCCTCTGGAGAATTGTGTCTCAAGTACTGAAGACCTAATGCCTTCCCTTATTTGTCCTGCCCATGCCAGTCATACTTTTTGTTCATCAGAAAATGTTGTCATGGCCCCACTTTATTGAAAAGACCTGTCCCAAGCAACAAAGAAAAGAAAACAATAAAGGGAATATCCTAAACCAACTGGAAAAAAAAAATTGTCCAAGATTAACCCTTAGAAGAATCTGAGATGAAATAAAAAAACAACAAATTGTAATATTTCAAAAGGAAAGAAAATGCTCCAAGAAGTAAGAAAATTCTTTCTACCTCCTTCTAACACATGCAGCTTGTCAGCTAGGCTGGCAGTCTGGGCAGGCAGAGAGGGTAACTTACTGAAAATGGAGCCTGTGTTTTGATTGAGGAGAGACTGTGCACAATTAAGAATCCTTTGCATTTTCAGCCGTGAACATTATTCAGAACATTATTTCCCAAGGCCAATACTGCATTTTTGCAAAAGCTGCATTCCTGCTGAAACCACACTTACTCTGAAGCTTATGCGATCTCACTTTTTTTACTTGGTTGTAAGGAATTCAATGCCTTCCACAAGGTGCAACACCTGTCACACATCCACATAAGCATTGTTTATTTTTATGAAACACGAGCTATGCTTACAGTTACTCACTCTCACTTTGCATCCCCCAAATGAGAATCTGCAAGGAGAATCACGGCACTTAATTTCCAGTGGTTTGTAGAGGCATAATATACAAAGTGGGCCTTCTGTAGCACACTGATAATCCTACATAATTACACATATATGCAGAACTAGTGTCAACAAACTGAAATCAAAGTCTGCTTTGAAAAAAAATCTGTGCTATTACACAGAATAAATCACATAGAGGAGATGTGCAGCTGTACTCAGATGCTGTCCAGAAGATGGAGAAGAAAGGTGTGATTGAGCAAGGCTTCAGTTTTGATCCAGAGCTGCTGCTGACTCCCTCTTCACCTCCAGTAACTTTGCTGGCTGGGTTTCTCCAACTGTGAAAGGCAGAGGGGATAATGTTTATGTAGAGGTGTGATGTGAGAGCTATTGGCTGCATCTGTGTGAATGCTAATTTATTACTGGTGAAGTATAGCCTAGATGAAAGTGTTACAGCATGCAGTCTTCAAAGTGGATCTGCTGGTTAGCACTGCAGATTTTTATCTGAGAGGGCTGCATAACCTAGGCACAGTCTGGAGGTGATGACCACAGGGATAAATTCATAATCTGGCCAAGTACAACTGGGGAAGAAACATGCAGGGGATGTGAGTCTGGAAAACAAGCATAGTGTTTTGCTCTGAATTTTTAGGTTTCTTTGTAACCTGTACTTTATCTGATTTTCTAGTAAGTGATAGTCTATTGATCCAAATTCACCTCTGATTAAGTCCAACATCCTGAGAGACATTCACCTATGCATACACCCAGCATCTCACAGCAAAGGAGCTTCTGAAAAGAGTACACATTCTGTACTGTACATGTGAGTAGAAAGACAAAAGGTGCAATGTAAAGTATCGCTGTTTATAACTGGGAGAATCTGGCCTTTAACTAGATGCCATGTTGTGGTGACATCTGTCTTCCAATGTGATAATTTTTTATCCTTTTGAGTCCCTTTTGAGCAAAATGCAGTGAATATGATGGGGTGCGTCAAGTCTTTCCACCTTAATTTGAGGAAGCAGCCTACACACAGCACTTCAATTTCATGAACGTCCAGATGGCATATTTCTGGGGGAAGGGTGAGTAAAAGCACACGTGTGTGTGTGTGTGTGTGTCTGTGTCTGTGTCTGTGTGTCTGTGTGTGTCTGTATGTGTGTGTGTGGGTCTGTGTGTGTCTGTGTGTGTGGACACCTACACACATGTGCATTTGTCTGTGAAGCCACTGATCAGTAGGTTCAGAGCACAGAGGCAAAAAAGAATATGTTTATTCTGTAACCTGTAAAAGCATCTCATCAGAACTGCATCTTCTGTGAGCTCTTTTCCCCTCCTTCAGGCAGATTATAGCATTTGCCACAACTCCAGACCAGGGGTGGGTCAAATATGGAGTTTGCCAGCAGCTCACATCTCTCCAGTATCCATCTGACACACATCGTTCCCTCTTTACTTTCCCTCTTTCTTTTACACTTCAGGCAAGAGAAGGACTCAGTCTTCAATAAACTAAGAGCAAATGCCCCCTTCCTCATTTCCAGCGCTTGCTTACCTTGAACCAAATAACCAAAGTTCAGACCATTGCCTACAAGTCACTGTGAGGAGCTCATACTTTACTCTAGGTAGGCCCTATAAATCCCACCCAGCTCTCTTTCCCTTGCATGGGCATATAATCCATCCACCTCTTTAGCCTGGGGTACTGGATTTGTCAGTACAGTTTCACTTTACTGAGGCTGAAATGCCAGGTCAAACAAGATGAGCAGGCGCTTGTCTGCGTTGCACCCTGCAGGGTGAAAATATTCATGCTCTCAAAAGTGTGGGAAGATTCTTTTGCGAGCAAGCAGAAAAACTAAAGTTGTACCTCCAGAGTGCTTAGGGGACACACAGGCCTGGAAGTAGCAGCACACGAGAGGAGAACCCCACAGAAAAGTGACAAGATTAAAGGATCTTCTCTCCCCCGCCCCCTTCTCCCATCCCTCCCCCGAACGGGTAGCAAAATCAAAGTTAAAAATGTATCTATGGAAGGGACTGATGAAAGATTAATAATTAATTTTAGAGCAGCGATACAGCATTTTTTGAAATGTAAATTTGATGTGCAAAAGTGGCATATTATGATAAGCAGGAGCAACAAGGGAGAGTGAGTACAGGAGGGCCTGTTGCTCAGAGACAGGCTAGTGAGGAGCACTTACAGCCGCCTTTATTTTTCTCTTCCCCTCCCTCTCTCTCTTTATGCAAACTTATTATCTGAACTTAGGAGGTTTTGAAGAAGTTTAAGGGCTGCATATCTGAGGCACAGTCTTCAGAGCGCATCTCAGCTGCAGTTTTGCCTTGAAAGCTAAATCTCTAGTTGCGCATTGCCATCCAGTGTCTTCCCATACTTCACTTCTCCTGACCGCTCCCGTCACTGTGGTGCTAACTGTTCCATTTCATTACTAAGACTTTCCCTTCTGCTTCTAATATTTGGATTTAATTTTCTGCCCCTTCCCCTCCCCACCCCATGCCCGATTCCCTCACAACTCCCCTCCTCCTTAGCTCAGGCTCTTTTGAACCATCTCCTTTTGTGCTTTTTCCCGTGCATGGTGCAAGCTCTTTTTCTCTCCCTTTTCTTTCCCCAGCCCTGTTTACATGAGGGCTTTGAGAGCGGCTTCACCGTGCGCTCTCATGAGAGTTGTGCAAATTGCACCAGTGCTTTCCTTGGAAGAGACACTCATCTCTGGAGCCCCATGCTGTGCAAGAGTGCATCAAGACCAAGTAAGCCCCTTGATGCTGCCTCACGCTGTGATCCTCCTTTGCACAGTGTCATGTGTCAGGACGGTTTTCCCACAATGCATTCTTTAGTTCGGTGGCAGGGAAAAAAAAAAGAACAAATAATCTGCTGCCGTCACAGGCAAACATATTACCTGCAGGGCAGGGAGAGAAGCCAGTCTTCTTTCACTGAATCAAATTCACTCCCTAAAGCTGCCTTTGGATGTGTTTTTATTAATTATTGCCCACGTGGTCCAGACTCTGCCCCTTCCATTTTTTTGCCCATTGCGTGTTGGTTGTTTTTGCAAACAGCAGAATTTTGAAAGTTGTTGAGAAAAAAAAAAAATTTTGTACTTTCATTCCTTTACTTGGATTCAAATGATGGTTTTATTAATGCATATTGACAGACCTAAGCTTCACAAGTACAATTAATGCCATATAAATCATTCCTATCACTGCCCCGTCATTGACGGGAATATAGCATAAACTCCATATCCTTATCTTAATTAAGCTGATAACGCACAACAAATAGAGCTCCGAAGTGCAACTGCAAAGAGCCCTGAACGCTGCAGGCTCTCGCAGGCACGTGTTTGTGCAGGGGTTTCACCGCCCAGCCAGACATCACCTGCTGCAGCAGCTGGGCAGGCCCTGCAGCCCGCTGGAGAGCAGGAATCCAGCCCTGCATCTCTCTGTGGTTTGCTGGCAGGGTTTCGACGCTGCCGTGAGATTTGATGCTTCTCGGGCAGGGAGCCGGCAGCGAAGCACCCGCGTACGCCTCCAAGCAGAGACACTCCATCTACACCAGCCACCGCCGCAGCCCGGAGGAGGCAAGGCTGGCACGGGGAGGGGGCAGGATGCAGGCAAAAGTTGTAGCAGAGCGATTTGAAACCACCCAGCTCTGCCGGATGCGGAGGGACGGGCTACAGCTCCACACTGGCAAGGGGCCACGTGGGAACAGCGTCGCACACACACAGCACCAGCCCCGGCACCTGCAGGAGGGCAGGCTGGGCACAAGCGAGGTGCTGCTGACTTGTCTCGCTCCCTCAGCAGCTTGGTGCATTGCCGATGTTTGCCCTGCTCGGGGGAGACTGTGCGTTCCTCAGTGTAGCTGCCCTTCTGTTCCTCCACAGACCTCTGCCTCCCTGCCCTTCACCTCCCGCCACGACGGGCAGTTCCACCAGCCCCGATGTACAAGGTCAGCTGGCAGAACGATGGGGTTTGTGTGTCTGACATCAGCCCCGGGGGAGATGAGGAGGGAAGGTAAGTTTGTTTGGGGGAAGGAGGAGAAAGAGTACGCCAACAGTGCAGCTGTAACAAGAGGCAGACTAAGGTAAGAAGAAATATTACAAAAGAGTGTTTTCTGGCTTTCACCCACAAAAGCATCCCTATTCAAGAGGAGCACTTAGGCATTTGCTTATGTTTAAGCACGTGCTCAAATCCTGTTGACCTAAACAGAAACGAAGCATATGTGTTTAAATGAGCATATGCTTAAGTGCATTCTTCAGACAGGAGAGATGGAGGCAATTAAGCACATATCTATATGCAAGCTAACTATCTGTC
Source organism: Tichodroma muraria (assembly GCA_013390105.1). NCBI lineage: Eukaryota > Metazoa > Chordata > Aves > Passeriformes > Sittidae > Tichodroma > Tichodroma muraria. The sequence goes on from WAAG01006704.1 coordinate 13,172, forward strand.
ATTTACGTTTAGTCATTGTGATGCATTTTGGACAGTGAACAATTCTGGCAAAGGATTTTTTTACTAATCATTTCACAACATTTGATAGCTTTAGTGAAAAGACAACATTCTCTGTTCCTTTCAAATAAGGTTTTCTCCCTAAAAATACCACAATAAATAAATAGACCAAACCATGGATTTTGTAATTGCAACTTTTCTTGAGGAGGTAACAAATAGCACTGAAACATAAGCTGCTGTCTGTGTCCACTCTGGGTCATTTCACCAGAGAGAGACATCTTGCATAACCATGAAAGGAGACAGAACTGTCATTTAAGTCTTGAAACACAGAATAAACTTTTCCCATCCATTGTTCCCTTGTATATGTGTAAACGTTACCTTTAGTGGGCATGATTTGATTTAGGCCTTCCTCACATTGCAGCTGGTTTAATGGAATGCCATAATAGTGTCACACGGTTATTCTTGAAAAACAGCTACTAAATGTTGATGTTACTTATTGTAGCAATATTTATGTGAGAATGCTGCAAATACTTGGGAAAAGGTTTTAAAGGTTGAAAGGCGAGTATAACCGTAAATTATGAGAAATGCTGTAGTTGGGAAGTGACATAAAGTTCAATGGCCTCAGCTGTCGACACTGTGTGTTCATTGTTTTGGACACTCATGTGACTGCGTCTCAGCCAGCCGAGGGCTGGTTCTCTCCCTTACTAGATGGGATTTCAATGCAGGATTGTGGAGGTTTTTAAAGTGATTCTAATGTCCGTTGTGTAACTTTCTCATCTCTGACACAGGAATCGCCCTAAAAGCCAACCTTAGTAGTCTGAGTGACTGAAACAGATGAGGGGGTTCACATTAATGCTGGCTTACGAGACTAATTCGTGTTTTATTTCCTCATAACACCAAACAGAGAAACAGAAGATAAAAATGCAGTGCTGACCGGTAAGGCAAATTTGTTTGTTTGAGGGTTATTTACAGGATGTTTGAACTGCTTTTTGGGAGCCTTCCACCCAGCAAAGTGTGGAGAAACCCAGAGCCAAAGCCAGCCCAAAGGGTCACAGGCAAAGAACATCTGGGGCATCTCTCGCCCCAGGAAGGAAGAAGGGATGGAGCTGGGACAAGGAGCCTGGGGGAAGATCTGCAGAGCTGGGCTGGCTGCTGCTGTCCCCCGCCGTGGCCATCTCTATTTGATCTCACGCTCAGCAGCAGCCTGCTGGCTTCTCTCGGGCTGTGACACAGGCAAAGCAAAGCCAGGATAACCTTTCTGCTCACAACAGCCCACGGCATCTTTTGCCTGTATCTGGACTAGCACAAGAGAAGCCTGGAATAGATAATGTCCTGAATTGCAAGATTGCGCCAAACTGTCCTCAGACATACTGTGCCATCCTCCTACTGACACTCATGCAGCAGAGAGCTTTATGGCTTAGGTAGATTAGATTGGTCCCTTTATAATGTTTGTTTTGAAATGGAAGTATCAAGTGTTGTGGCAAGCAGTGAGGCCTCCAGCCTCTCCTCTAAACTTATAAGCATGCTGTGGAGGGTGGAGGGAGGACATAGTTGTACCCAAACCAGAGGGTTTGCTTTGTGGGCAAGGAAGAGTCCACATGCAAAACTGGACTCAGAGGGCAAATCTCAGAGAGTGTCATTAGGGCTTATCAGAGTCCAGTCAATAACGTCCTTAACAACCATACCTGTAGTTCTCCGTACACACACCCCATGTTGCTTTCTGCCTTGTATCCCCTCCACCCTGCCCCTGTCTGTGCCAGTCCCTGAGCAGCTCAGCCAGATTTAAGGTACTGTGATGTGAATGCCACTGGTGCTGCAATTATGGCATGATCTACAGAAGTGTCCACATCTTTGAGAAACCCCACTATTCTTTCGGTTTTACTGCTTTGCCTCAGTTAGGCTTTCAATTCTCTGTGCCCACTGGTATCAGCAGAATGTTCATGGAACCTCTGGGCAGTTTCCTCATGCCAGGACCACATTGGTGCTCTCCCAAGAGTTATTAAGTCACCAATAAATTATCCAATTGACAAAACCTCAGAAGATGTCCCTGAGCATGCAAAATCCTTCTGTCCTGCTCTCTGTGGCTGGAGAAGCTCCTTCTGTTCAGTAGCAGTTGTGGAAAAAACAGGAACTTCTGGAGACAACTCTGGCACCTAGAGTTCATTTGACCACTCTAGAAGCCTTGCCAGCCTGGCAACTTCTGCAGGAACAAATGCACTTTGGAGATGGAGCACTTTGATGCTCAGGGCTTAGAGCTTCCTATCCTTTTACAGCACTAAATACGTTATGCAAGCATATGTGGCTACAGGTGCATGCATTTGCACAGTGTTTGTGAAACATCACTTATTCTGCATTTATAAAAAGTCGGTAATGCATGTTAAATTATTTTTTCCCTGATTTGAATATTTGATTAATAAATGGGACAGCCTGTAGCAATGTTGTCTTCTGCCAAGACAAGGGTAACAGGGATGTTACACAGATATGCATTTAGCAAAGTTGGAAAATGTCATTATAACATAAAACCTAAAATCATCATAAGCCCATAAAAACTATGGTAAGCCAACAAGTAAAATCTCAGTAAATCTATAATCACATAACCCCTGTAATAAATTGCTGTTGTGTAGTAAAAGGTGATTAAGAATTGATTAAATCAGTTCAAACTATGTGGGTCTCACCTTAATGCATCACATGCTGTTTACCGACTTGTAAGGAGCCATTTGCTTCCTTCCCTCCCCATACATACCCACAGTGGTGGGGGCAGAAAAGTTCTGCTTACCTGGACCATACCTGCAGATCAATAACTTACAGTGTGCTGAGACAATGCCAAATAAAAATACTCTGCTTGAACCTAGCAAACGTGCACATAATCTAAAGCATAAATATGTCACTGGCCAATTTAGATGGCTGCCAACAGCACTGTCTTGCTTTCAGTGCCTTCTCCTCCTCAAAGACTGCTAGTACATGTGGTCCAAAGTTCTCCCTGGCTGCAGAGAGGCACCTATAATACAGCTAATCAGGATTTTGCTGATCCCAAATATAGATCCCAAATATGAAAGCAAGTGTCAATACCTTGCTGCATCCATTTCTTCATACAGCTGTTGTGGGAAGAGGTTAGGGGCAAGCTCTGCACACCAGGCAGTGCTGCAAAGGCCCCTTGCTTTGCTTGCAAATCCTGGGGCTCCTATTCTGGTTCTGTGGGATGATATGAATTAACCTCACCCCGTTATTTTCTCTGACACCACCAAGAAGCAGCAGCCACAGTATTTCATCATGTCAGTCCAAGTCTGCCATAAATCAATCAGCTATGTCCAGCTGCTGTCTGTGTCTCAGGAAATGCTCCCCAGGTGACAACCACTGGATGCTCTATTGTAAAAATGCTGCTTCACTGTGTCAATATCTCACCTTTTTTTATCAAAGAAACAGCTCACACAAAGTTTCCATGGTCTGTCCTGTCACAACTATAGGCAGCAGCAAGAGGAGAAGTTCATGAAGTTCAGCATACACACGGATTTGTGATGGGGACACACAGAGCAGCCTTCTCTGGTCCCTCCACACCAAACACCCTCAGTAATGAGTAACCTCAGCAGCTGCTCAGCTGTACTGTCCATCTGGGGGAACCACTCAATGTTCCAGTTAGAAATATGCTGTAGAGCAGCAGTTGATTTGTGCTGATGGTGATACCTTAAGTTTTAGCTTTCATATTTTCCAGATTCTGTACTGGAAAATATGAAAGCTAAAACTTAATTAGTTACTTAGTGTGTAACTCTGAACTTCATATAAAGTGTTAGTAAGTTCTCTTCACAGTTTAGTTAGACAAAAAAATCCTTTTCCAGCCTAAGAATCAAGGACATCATTACAGCCTCAGGCCCAAAAGGTGTAAACAAAAGCAAATTGAAGAAAGAAATCTGGGAGGATGGGACTTCACAACCTGAAGCTGTAATTGGACAATTGACCCCAATATGTAAATGGACCAAAACTTATAAAAGTGTGAAAATTCATGACCAGGCGTCCATATTGCATCTATCTTGGGTCCATCTTGGATCCATCTTGGGTGTAGCCACAGCCGGGCTCTGGTACTGCCCAAGGTGAATCCTTTAAAAGCCTTTTAATAAATATCTACTTTATTCTTTTAACATTGTCTAGCCTCTGTTCCAGGTCAGCCTCTTCATGGAGTCATGAGTAGCCTCATGAAATGTGGTGCCACGTAGCCTAGTGACCAGTAATAATCTACTTATCTTTTCATTTCTGAGAGCTTTGTTCACAGATAATCCCAAAAGGGGAAAAAAAAAAATCACCAAATACACTGCTTATTGCAAGTCTTTTATTCTGTTCTTCCTGCAAAGAAGATAAAATTCAAACAGTGAAGAGAGCATGAAACCTATTCCTGAAAGTAATGTAGAGTATCAGAGCTCTGGAGCAAGAAATGTCTTTTTAAAAGATGATTAACTAATAATGTCTCTGTAATGATAAAGGGGGATTTTCAGAAAGTAAGTTCAGCATTTCTAAATCAAAATAAAATTTTCAGGTCAACTTTCAAATGGAAATCCAAAAAATATCACTGAGAAAAAAATTAATTGAAAACACCCAGTCAATGGTATGATATCTTTCTGTGAAGGGTTCAGTACACCTTATCTAGGAGAAGGAGAGACAAGGGAAGATGGCAAGGCAAGACTAGGCAAGGAAACAAAAAATATTTTAGGAATTACTCTATTGCTCACTAAGAAATTTTCTAACTTTTAATCTTTAACTTGGCTTTAAAAGGACTATGTTATCAATTAATTTCTGAGTTTTAAGCCATGCAGAAAATTATCAAAGATATTGATTTCATAAGAAAATGCTTGTAATTCAGTTGCATAAGGGTGAGACAGAAAAATCCAAATGTCAAGCTAAGTCAAAGAAGGATCAAGAAGATCGAAGCTGTGGGACTTTGTCTTCAAAGTTACAATCTCTTAGACAGAGAATAAAATCAAAGTCTGAAAGTGGAGGTTTGGGATGGTTTTGGAGGCTTCCAAAAAATACGATTAGTAACTGGCAAACTGTAAAGCCATTAAAAATAACCTTGAAGTTGATACAAGTTTCATAGAAGATTTATGCTAAAATAAGTATTAAATGTGCTATAGAACTGGCCAGGAAAATCATCTATTCCTTATCATTTGCTTTGTTGGACATCTATAGGAAACAGCATGTGCTGCCTCAGTGAAAGTTAAAGAATGTTGTCCATAGGGCAAACAGTTATCTATAAACTCATTTCTTCCAAACCTTTAGGGAGACAAAA
>WAAG01006704.1:18870-70525 GCA_013390105.1 Tichodroma muraria
GTCGTGCCGTTAAAAACTAGTACTTAGGCTTTGCTTCAGCAAGGCATCTGAGTTTATTCTTAGCTTTATTTTCAGACCATTCTTCAAGGAGCATCTCTATAGCTTAACAGCTATAGTGTAATTAAGAAACATTCTGGGTAGTTTCTGAACAAGTTTCAGACTACCAGTTTCACTTAGGAAAACCACAAGCTTGTTGTTTGGAGACAAAAATTAGGAGTATTGAAGAAATATTCCTTCTACCAAGACTCCATATGGAGTCCATGGTGAGAAGCAAACACCTCCAGTAAGAAATTCATGCCACATGCCTTAGGTAGCCATCTGAGATGAAACAGTCAGGAGTTTTAGAATCATGCTGTCTTGTCTTTAGTGACACAACAATGTACAGAGCTAAAGAATATAAATCTTTATGATCCCTCTCTTCTCTTCTGGTCTCTTTTCTCCTCACCTTGTCCACTGCTTTGAAGAGACATATTGCTACAACCAGATCCTTTTAGTCCTCCTCTCTGCCCCTGACATCTTTCAGACCACCTGGAAGATGCTTTCTTGGCTGGTGGGCAGGACATGCTTGGTCAGTCTTTCACCTGTGTTTCCCCAATGTCTCCCAAGAAATCCTGTCTTCTATAACCTGTATGTCCTTCAATTGTGTGAGCTTCTGATCAACTTCATCAGACACACATCTCTAATTTATTTTTCTCCCTTTCTGGACTAGATAGGAAAAATGGGTTTTCTCTAGGCCAAATCCACCTTTTTGCCCTAATGACCTCTATTTGAATTTCCCATCAGCAGAAGTTTCTATCATTAAACTGTCTCAGGTGGAGAAGCCTCTCCCAGCCCTTCCTCGGTTTCTTCCCCAGTAAGTAAAAACATCAGATAATTCATCTGAGTTCCATGTTCATAGTAGATTTATAGAGAGAATCCCTGGTGTCAAAATGTTAAGCTCTCCATAGGCAGAATACCCAGACAAGAGAGCCCAGCAGTGCACAGCCCTCTCTCTGAGACTTCATAGCACCAGTTAAACTCAGGCTCTGTGCCTTTTTTATTCATTTCTAAGACATGTTTTTGTGCACTTTTTTGTCAGTTATTGAGATTGAGACATTTTTAAGAGTTCATTGTTACATTAAGACCCATGTTACATAAATCAGGTAGACGTACTGAAGCAATGGTGAAAGGATGGCAGCAAACTGGGAAGAAAAAAAAAAATTGTTCAAAGAAAAGTAGTTAGTACTGGACTGTGTCACGTGATTTTCTAAAAGGCCCCAGATGTAACAACCAAAGCAGAGACAAGCATGTAAGACAGAAAGGTTTCTGCACCTTGAACTACTGAAGAGACCAATCACACAAATTTCTCCTTTGGAGGCACAAGCTGAACTTAGCCTGCAGGTATTTGCATGAGATGTACCTGGATTTACGGGCTCCAGCACAGGTGGATTGGGGTTTATCCTTGTAATGTAAGATCAGTAATGGCTCTCCTTAAATACTATTCTCCATCTGTCTGGGGTACCATACTTGCAAAGAGGACACTATGGGAACAAACCAAACTTACACAATCTTCAGTGAGCTGAAGATGCATTTATTTGTGTGGCCCTACCTCTCCAGCCTTCTTCCCGTGCTTATATACAGCAAGACCTAGCAAGATAAAACAGAAGCACACTTCCCTGCTAAGCCTCTCACTTTGCACTGAAAGAAGCAGCAATCCTCATGGGACCAGGTTATCCCAGCCTGTCATTGCCATGCTCCGAACCAAGCCGATGCCTTTTTCTTGCATGATGGCTCTCTGCCAAAGGAGCAGAACTGCCTGCAGTGCTGGATCCTGACACTGCAACAGCCACATGTGCAAGCAAAATGCATCCTCTTCTCCTCCTGTCTTTGTATCCCACCACTGGTGCGCGTGGACATATAGGCCTCCAAACTAATTACAATTACATTGCAATTAGTAACAGTCGGGGCTTCACAACAGCAGGCAGCTTCCAGGTAGTACTCCTGCATAAGGGATGTCAGTCTTTCCACATCCGTGGCTGAAATGCTAAGGAGAAACAAGGCAGTAGCTCTTGCTCAAAATCAAATCCTCTCGGCTGCAATTATCTTACTCTTTGCCTAAAAATAAAACCAACACATTCAGAGTCTTAGCCCATTTGCTGTTGCTTGAGCTTCATTATGCTGTTGCTGTCAATGATGCTTGGCTTTTCTTTCCAGATCTAGATGAAGCTGGTCCATGCTGAAGTCAGTTATCTCTGTAAGAAAAAATTCAATATAAAATCTCTGCCTTTGGCTTTTCTCAGCACTTGCCCTTTCACTCACAAAGCTTGTTTATGGTGCAAACGATTTACAGAAGTCTGACAGCAGTTCAACAAGGTGAAAAGCAAAAGGCAGAAGAACTCCACGTTTTTGTCATGTCATAAACATGATAGAACAACAAAAACAATTCCATTTTCTGCTTTCTCCTTTCAGTAGTGATAAAGTCAGATCTCTGAGGAGGTATTACTTTGAAACTAACACTTAAATATGTGCCTTTGAGGCTTTTTTTCCCATTGTTTTCCCTTTAAAATGAAGTATAAAAGTACATCGGGGATTCAGTAGTATCTATAATCCTGTCTCTAGATTTCTGTTTCTCTGAGACTTGCTTCTTTGTGTATTTTATTCCAAAAGTATCTCTGGCATAAACAGGTGCAACTGTCTCATCTTCCATGAAGCTGCACCCATACAACCAGACATGCCAAACCAGACATTTTGAGAATGCATTCCCTGAAGCTACTTCCTTCCTTGCATACCTGCAGGTCAGTGCCAGGGTCTCTTTTCCTCTACTGTCCACAGTGATCCTCTTTGCTGGAGCACAGAGCAGAACAGAAAGTAAACCACAACACCATCCCCCAGCACTTGGGTCCCTCAGCTTGCACATGGTTTCATGTTGACCAGTACTGTCACATGCCCAACGTGAGGGTATCCCACATGGAAGGAAAAAACATATCTCAGCAGTCCCAAATCAGTTTTCTGCAAGTCTGGTAACACCTGCTTCTTCAGTCAACCAGCTGAAGAGAAAGTGGTATCAAGTTCAGCCAATACATTGAAATGACTGCAGCAGGAGAAACTACTACCCAGTTATTGCCCAGATTGTTTCTATCCTTTTTCTTTCTTTCTTTCCCCATAAACCTCAACACCAGTTTTATCCAAAATATGCTATGGAAAGAGAAGAGAGGAATAGAAGGGTGCAGGAGTTAGCCCAGCTGCAGCTTGAAGGCAGCTGGATTTTACCCCAAAAAGCACCGGGTATTAATTTCAAGCCCTGGGAATCATTTGCAAAGTCAGGGCAAGCCTAAGAGCTCATCCCACAAGCCTTTGAGGCTGTTATGTTAATCAGTCCAAGTTCTGGTCCCCTATTGGTTACTTGTTCTCCCTATATGGTTATGTTTCCAGAATGTTCCAACCCCTCAAGTGTATATATTGTTACTTTTCCATTGTTTCTGGACTTTGGAGTCAACCCCTATACTGTGGTTAGTTTCTAGCCCTGTCCCTGTTTTCTTTTACATTAAAGTATTTTGGTTTTGGGCTACTCTATCGTTCCCGTTCCTTTCTTTTTGCCACCCTCACCCTGAAGTCAGGGACGCAAGAGATTTTTCTCAGCCACCCTCACTGCAACAGAAGGGGAAGAAGATTGCTTTCCATCTGACAGGCAAAAGCACATACAAGATGGTCTTTTGAAATATTTTGACCCAAAACAGACATTGTAAACATGTGGCTAAGGGACACATGCATCTCCAGATAAGACCTGGGTATGCCTCTAAGAAGATGTTGGTCTATGTCCTAGGTTTAAATTGGAAGTGTTTACAACAGCACTGAAAACTCTTGAGAAAGTCACAAATGCTCGCATACAGCTTCCACCATTGGATCCAAAGACCAAATCTGTGACTCTGCTCATACTCCACCCTCTAATTCTCTAATTTGTTTCAAAATACTGTCTATCAGTGGGTTCACATGCAACCAGCAAAGCATGACTGGTATGGCTGGCTGTTGGCCAGCATGCCACACTCTTAATCATCCTCCAAATGAAAAAAAAAAAAAAACCAAGGTCTGCTTTTTCATCAGTTGGGCACCACAGTAGATTTGTTGACAAAGAAGACAGAATACATCACAGACAAATGCATTTCCAAGTATGTCCACTGTGCTAAAACCTCTTCTTCCCCAGGAAAGGTTAAAGGATATCTTAAATGATGTGAAGAAGATAATGTTTTTAATTTGAATTAAATTTACAGAGACATACACTGACTTTCTGTTGAGTTGGCCAATGATCCTAAATAGTTCTGAGTCAAGATTAATGTTTACAATCTCTTGGCCCCAGTGTTATTGTGGGCTATGATCATAAGCCAAATTAGGACAAGTTCACACAGCAACTTAATCTAAGGATGGTCTTTTGACATCAGTGGGTTTGGTACCCTTCAGTGGGCTCAGGATATTAGAAAGCGCCCTAGAAAATGTCTGTTGCAATGCGAATCTCTGAAGTTATCTGAATTAAAAGGAAACAATGATACAAATGTGAAAGGACAGAATAATTTTTCAAATTGTTCTGCTTCTTCTCTCTGCTACAGGTTTCCTGAAGTATTTGGGAAAAGACTTTCATCAGCATTTAGAGTTTCCCCCTCCAAAATGAAGAAAGCTGTCTTCAGAGATGGGTTCTAAGAGAGGTAAGTGTGGAAAGTTCACAAAATGTGCTGAAACCTTCAGGTGACAGGGTTAGAAAAGTAATATTAACTGCAGTCACCTTATTTATTCTGCTCTAAGAAGGATAAGGACCACATTTTCAAAGGGGTCTCAATTCATGTTTCTGTTTGAACAGACCGTGTTAAATATTAAATCTCAATCGTATGCTTTTCCTCACTTGGATTCTGTCATTGCCCTCAATGGAAGGAAGAGTCCTGCAAATGTATTTGCATTTCGTAAGAGGAATTCTCGACTTCTCTCTGCAGCACCCAGAAGCCAGCACAGGGGTGCAGAGGGGAAGCGCGGGCGGGCAGCGCTGCTCCGTGCCCCTGCTGCGCCCCGGGAAGAGAAAGGGCTTGCTTTCCTCCCTTTCTCCTGCCGAAGGAATCCCGGGGGCGGGCTGGGAAAGGAATCCTGGTCACTGCTGGAACGGAGAGGGGGAGGAAACTCATTCATTCACCACCCTCTGGGCCAGCCACGTGCTTTTCGTCTGTCTGTTGACCCAAAGGGATTATTTTCTCCCTGGCCCTTGTGTCAGCTGGATGTGACACTGAAAACTACACCTGGGATGATCTCCTCTACACCAGGCTTATGCATCCCACCTCCTCAGCCCCACTATCCTTTGTGTCCCTGCAATGCCTTGCATGTTTGTCCTGCACAGCCTGGAAATCCTTGTTACCTATCACAAGGATAATACCCCATGTAAGACGCCCATCATATGATGCTCAACGCATTTAGCGTAACTCTCAGTGTAATTCTGGTATCAACCCAGCTGAGCCCATGGGGATATCTAGCAACAGTCCTGGCTTAGAGCTCTGCAAAGGTAATGGGAATTTTTGAATCTAGCTTTCTTAAGGAAAAAAGGCTTGAATTGTCATGGAGGTTTTGCACATATTGTGTTCTTGTGGCTGTAGAAGACAGAGGTACCATTGCCCCCCTCCTGAACTCATGAGCACTTTCAGCTTAATCCAAAAGAAGTGCACAATGTTCAAAGCCATTCTTCTTACTAAATGTTTCATGCAGAGAAGCGAATGGCAGAAGAGACAGACCTTTCCAGTGCCCTCTGTGACAAGCAGCTACAGGCTGCTTGTGCCCACCAAGAGATGCCAGAGAAGCTATTGAGAGGGAAAAACACCCCAACCCCCACATATACTCTGCTCATTCCTTAAGCCCTACTAGACACCATAGGATCTGGTCAGAAGACACAGTGCAATAGGAAATCAATTTTTGTAAATCTCAGTGCTAAAAGAGCAACTTATTACCTTCGCTTGCAGCAACCACCTTTTCTGAAAACATTGTTTGAAAAAAAGAAAGCAAACATTTTTTGAGGATGACTGTATCTTGCTACATCTGTTCCTCGACAAACTGCAGCAGGGGTACTACTCTTTTCTGATTCTGTTTATGCAGTTGCAATATTAATTGATGTTTATTGGCAAGACACGAGATTTCTTCCTATCTTGTACTTTTCTCTGAATCAAAACTCCAACCAATCACTTTTCTTTAAATAAAATGCAATCACAAGTTAATAGAATTGATTTGTGGATAAATTGCTAGACTGGGGGAAAAGGTGTGGAGGTATTTCCCTATGAATCAATCTCCCAGGAATTTAAAAAAAAAAAAAAAAGATCAGCTGAACAAAATCTAAAGTCCAGTGTAAGGGTTCTACAGCAGCTGTAAACTGGATGGATAGACACAAGCAGGAAGTCATTATGTAGCTGCCAAAGCAAGTTAAATTAGCAACTTACAGTAGCCTGGAAGACCAAGGGATGTGAGGGATGTATGCAGAAGAGCAGAGTCATGACCTCTCCGGATGTTTTCATGGCAACAACACCCTTCTCCTTCAGTGGGCTTTTAAAGATTGTAACACAGAAAGATGCTGGTGAAGGGAATGTTTTGGTTAATCGATATCACTGCATTGTGCCCTTGCACTGGTAGTTGTTAGTTTCAGCTTCACAGGATCCTTTTACTCAGAATCAGTATGGAATCAGTATGTTACCTTTTGAACCACTTGCACCAATCTCAGATCTTATCCGTGCTGACATTTTACCGTGGTCAACATCAGCAGTGAACTTGGCACACTGTGTTTGTCATGACAGCTGTCCTTTATGGCTTTGAGACCTACCTATTCTTACTATCATCATGAAAACCTCTGTATGAGTCTTGATATTTTATGGGTTTGCTGGCATCAAGGTCACAACTAGGATCTTCAGTGTCCAGCGTGCACTTTGAGATCTACAGCTGAAAATAATGCGCAAGGTGTCAGTAAGGATAATATGCTCTTCTGTCTACCAACAATCAGATTTACTAATCAAATTCAGCTTCAGCAGAAATCATGAGTTGTTTGGAATCCAAATGAATTCAGTGGAATAACTGGAATGGATGCCATTGCAGCAGACATGAAATCTGGTCCTATGTCTTTCTGTATTCTTCCCTGTTCAAACTTTAATTCAAAACTAATAGTGGTATAACTTATGATTTTGGTGAAGAGATTTCTGAGCTCCTCCATTCTACTGACAAATTGTTACACTGGATTTATGCACCAATATTGAAATGGATCATTCAGTTAATGGTGAATTTGTCAAGAAAAGAACTGATTAATGAGCCAGCTGGATCAGAGGGGATTTTGATATACTTTCCTTTGACAGTCTTAGTGGGAGAAGCTCAGGTAGATGTCAAAATGCATCTTTTGCTTTCTTTCATACCTGCTTTGTTGATAAGACTGTCTGTAAGGTACAATCTCCTTACCATGAGTAAGGACTTACAGAATGGCTTCTTTTCTGTATTTTGGTTTGCTGTTTCACCTAATCATGTAAAATTAACTGTGGACAGCAAAATGGCCAGAGAGGCTCATCTGGCTTGGGGGGCCAGAGGAGGCAGGGCACATTGTTGAGGCAGCACATATTGCCCCAACAATGGCTCCAACCCATGGGACAAATGCAGCTCCTCCTGCTGCCTTGTGGGCCAAGCAGCTGGGAAGTCAAGTCAGTAATCTCGGTGACTCAATATTTCATCTTCATGGGATGCTTGTATTTCTGTGTCTCTGGAACTGAAATAAATCAAAAGCATATTTCAATTTTGTTTTATAAAATGTAATTAAATGACAATGCACTCAAATATTTGACAATGTCACTTAGAGAGCAAAAGCCTAGGTAGCCTACCAGTCTTAATAAGTTATTTCAAGTTAATCAAGATCTCTTTTTGTTACACAGCAAAACTCCTTTTTGAACCTTCTGCAAAAATGTTTGCTGCCTTTTCCTGTTGCCCTTTAACTATTTGCATATCCCATCTCTCTTCTCTGACTGACTTTTAGCTGGTTATTTCAACTTGTGTTGGTCATATTCACCCTACAGTCTTATGCTACAGCCGTCTAGGCACACATATAATTGGATGTACTGGAGTTTCTCCACTGATGCTCTCCGAGCTAATGGGAATAAATTAAGTTCATTCAAAAGCTTTACATGATCCAGATTCAAATACCCCCAAGTGCAATCAATGCCTCTGTGGGTGTTTGATCCTTTTATTTCAACATGGGTAATCCTACATCTTGTTTGCGATTCTGTTTTATCTGTTTTGAATTGTGTAGCTATTATTCATTTATTACAAGTAAATTGCCATTGTCTCCTAATCATCTTGGATTATCACCTTCTCTTTAACCTCCCTTGTTTAAGACATTGAAAAAGAACTGGGGGGTAGGTTGAAGAGAAAGATGGTCCTATGTCTGACCATCTAGTCACAAAAAATTTTCCAGAAGTCCACTTTGATTTCCATAATACTGAAGCTGGGCTGGTTTGAATTTTTAATTATTTATTACGGTCTTCAGAGTATGGCAATGTGACTGACCTATTGCTTTTTAATTATTTTGGTTGCTTTTGACACTATTAACCATGACATTTTGCTGATCCAGCTACATTATTCTTTTAGTTTTTGCACTGAGATTATTCAATGTCTCTGTCCATCTCTGTCAACAAAATGTCAGCCCCTTCTTAAAAGATCACTTTGTCTGATGGTGTCTGTTGGAAAAGATGATTAAATCCTTACCTCCAACTTGTAGGTATGAATTTGGGTTAGATTTTTGTCTCTTCTAGCACTGTGTAGATTTCTGGCTCCAATAAAACAGTAATATCCTAGGGTTGTTTTAATCTTGCTTCAACATGAAAAGGAACACGTAATAATTTCAATAAAGGGATGTCAGCAAGACAAGCTTTTATTAGCAGTCCCATGCCTATTACAAAAGCTCATTATCTTTCCTCCATTTAGTGGCTGGAGGAGGGAGAGTTTCGAAACGAGGCAGATTCCCCAGTTACTCCTGGAAATCCCTGAGAGATCAGTGCCCACTACTCTCTGTTGTCTGTCATTATCTACATGGGTTGCACTCCTGTTTTGCCTGGTTCCGAGATTTTTATTAGCTTCATCAATAAATACCATTTGTAAAATGGTAAAAGTCAATACGCTTTACACTTTACAATTTTATCAACCAAGTGTAAAAAAGGCAGGAGCTGGAGGAAACTGGGCTGTGCCAGTGGAGTAGAACAAGCTGTGAAAAAACACTTCTATGTCCATAGCATACCACTGAAAATGAAAGCTAGAATGTGAAACTGCCCTCTGGGACTGTGTGGGTGAGTCTGAGCTCATGAGGCATCTCCTCATCTCTGGTTCACATAGAACCAGCACCTGGTCACAGAACCTGGACCAAGTTTCAGTCAGCCATTGTTCTGTGTTCATTTATAATCATGGAATCATTTAAGTTGGAGAAGACCGAAGACCAAAAATTAAGTCTAAAACTTGTCCTTTCAGATTGTATGGCTTTACAGCCTAATAAAAGAAGAAGGAAAATATTGGAAAGAGAAGAAGGAGAAACACTTTATGGGTCAATATAAGCCCCAGAAATCACAGATCTCCACAAAGCTTTTGGGGTGTGACTTATCTAACCAAAAAGTAATCCTTCTCCTCAAGCAGTAGTAGATAAGAGGAATCATGCCCTAAAAGTGCATATATTTTCTGCCAGGAGAAGCAGACAATAAGTACCATCTCAGAGGAAAATGCATTCCTTTGCAGACACTGACGGGAGAGATGACAGGAAGGTGCTGCTGCCAGCTCCGAATGCAGGCTTTGAAGAAGCATTATCTGGGGCAGAGAACAGTTCTTGGGGAAAACAAACATTCCCTGATTGTCTTTTCTTGTTGTTGGGCAGAACCCCTTTTGCCAGTGCAATGCTCCCGTTCCCACAGTACGGAGTGGTTCCTGCCATGCATTGGGTACCCCCACTGTGCACTGCCCTGCTCCACAGGGCTGTGAACTTGCCTGGTAGAGTGAGCACGAGTTCAGTACTTTGCCTGTTTTCCGCAAACTTTTGGTTGTCATCTTTTATAATATTTTTTTCAGCAATGTTCAAAATGCTGGGTTCTTATCTGGTGGAACCTTCTGATTTATTCTTTTCTGAAGGACACACACTTAAACCTAAAAACATTCCTTTTAAAGCTGAACAGCTTTTCAGAAACATGTCAGCTTCTTCCTTGTCCTGCAGACAGTGCCTGAGACCTGGCTGAGCCATGTACCCACATCATGTAAAGGCAGTGACAGGACATTAAAAAAACCCCTCAGACATAAAACACTGCTGATCTGTTTTATGCATTGACAATATTAATGATTGTGACGTGTCTAAATCCTAATTCCTTTAAGAAAACTGGTCTCAAACTGATTTTCTGTGGAGCTTCTGACAGTGGGGAAGTATATTTTGAATTTTCCCTTTCCTAAATGTACTTCCATGTCCTTGTACCACTACATTTCATCACTGCCAGGTCCATGTGCCTGGTGTTCTGCCAGAGAAAGCACATTAAATGAACCCTCAAACTTAGCAACTGTGGAAGGAAACCAAGACACAAATGATGTCTGACATGTTTAGGACACTGATATTGCTATTTAACTAGTGGAGAATTAGTGGAGTTATGGATAAATCATTATGAAGTGTGTTTTGAGCCATTTCCCATTTGTATATAGTGATCACTTATAAAACATCTGCATCAGTGACTGCTGGAGTCTTTACTTGTAACACCATCTCCACACTACAAAATACCACTTTTGTTCCATCTGAACTAAAAGTTGATGAGAAGTCAAGTGTAGAAAAGAGGAATGCATTATATCCCACTTATCCAAAAACCACAAAATACCAAACAATGCATGTTCCTAATCTAACTGGATCACAACTTCACTGCTACAAATGACAAGCTATCATGTTTCATCACCACTTAATGAACTCCAAACTTGTACTGGTTTTGCTCCCAGTCCCTGCACAGAATCCCCTGGACCTCTGTGTGTGGACAGATTATGGTACATAGTCCAAAGCACTTATTTTGTCTTTTATCCTTCTGTCTAATATAAAAATATATTGAATGCACAAATATTTCACAGAGGTGTTGGTTCCTTTTTCCTTGGCTTTGTCAATTTATAGGAAAAGAACCTGCTCCAAAGCAGGGAATTACCTATGGAAATTATAGGTTATAGAACATAATACTGATAGCGGGGTAACGTACACTTCTCATATATTCATACACCAAGAAGAATAGGAAGGAAGAGTGGAAAACAAGAGGTAGCAGTGTTAATGACAACACCAAAGCAGTAAAGCACAAAAGGGAAGAAGCATCAAGAAACTGCTCTGTGCTGTGCTATCATTACCAGATATAAAACAGTTTGCCAGTGTGATGCTCCCAAAGAAATTGGTAGCACTTGACCCAAATAGTTTTTTCCAGAAATCTGTATGAGCTTACCTGGCATTTTTCAAAACCAGTTTTAAAGGAGAGTTATTTATATTCTTATATCTAATTCCAGAAGGTTAAGGAAGCGCACAGATTCTCAATTTGTTAGTGATGAGTCGTTTTTATTACCAAGATTACCAAACTATGAAAATATTTGACTGAATGCTAAAGTCACACTATGGTCTTGCCAGATCTGTATAAACACTCTTCTCCCGTTGAACTGTTCTCTTCTAAAAAAGCTTTCTTCAGTAGTTCTTTTTTGATTGTGAATACACACACACACATATTCCCTCAGAAACAACTAAATTTGAATCTATTTGCAACATCCAAATGTTAACTCTTAATGTTTATACAGAAGAAGAAAGAAAAATCTATTGAAGATGATACTACTAAGTTCTTTGCTGGTCTTTTGGTTTACAAGAATTCATAGAAGATGCAAGCTATTCCAGATCTGATTGAAATACAAAGGTTTTACTAAAATCCAAGGGGAAAAAAAAAAAACACAGTCCCAACCAAGCCCATGGGAGCTTTTCCATTGGCTGTACTGCGCCAAGACTTCAAATGGGTATTTAACCTGGCGAAGAAATGAGTAGAGACGATTGCAGGATTTCCTCTCGTTTGAACGTTCTCATTAGATGAGGCCTCGGTGACCCCTGGGTTGATGGGTTGTTTCAATGTTTAATTGCTTTGACCTTCAGGGAGTTTCTTTTCATGTCCAACATAACCTTAGGTTTTTTTAGTTTAATGTGACAAATTACTTCATAAAAACAGCCCTGGATATTTTCATTAATTCTGGACAAATTGTGTTACACATAAAAGATGTCTTTTTCACAAATGCTGTAACCATGCCAAATAGTATCGTAATTGTTCCTTTTTAGCTACTTTGGTATATGTCTGTACATATACATATTAGCTACTTTGGTATATGTCTGTACATATTTAATTGGTGTGATTTAGGAGAGTATATAAATGATGATGTAATTCTAAGAAGGGTAAGATCACAAAAAAACCCACAATTTTGACACCCTACTTTGTAAACTAAGCTTTCTCAAGGGTCACATTTTCTGAAAATTATTCACTTATTTTCTTCTGAGAAGGGAGCACAGTCCTTTCTACATTGCCACTGCAACACTGACAGAGCCACAGAAGCAGCCATGGTGGTGATGCAGAAAAGGTGTTGGTTCTTTCCAAATGAGCCCTGTCCAGCTGGGAGCTGCATCTTCCACGTCTCTGAGACCCTGTAGAGTGGTCCAGCTGCCCTAGAGCTCTGGAAATGCTCACTGACTGCTTTCCTCACAAGTCAGGTGTCAACTTCCCTACGCACCCTTGGGCCAAAATATGTCAATGACAGCATTTCAGAATCAAAGCACACAAGCCTGGGGATGGTTTTCCTGATCTCGCCCTCTAAACAAAGAGCATGGAGTTGCATGTGAAAACGCCAGGCGCTGCGCAATGCTCCTCCACTGCCTGCACCAGGCTGGCATCCTGAGGAGGGAGAAGGCCCTGCTCCCTCCCAGTAAATCCAGTACGGTCAAATTTCCACCTGCTGCAGACTGGCCTCTTGGTTGACACAAAGTGTGCTTATGCCAGCCTGTCCATATGGAAATGAGACGCTTAGCTGCGCGCCTCACACATGCGGATCCCCATCTGCAAATGTCACCTGTGAAAGACAGGGGCCACTCCAGAAGGTACAAAGCTCGGGATTGTTTAGGCAGAATGGAAAATGACACCTCGGCATTTACAATGGGATTTTTATTATCGATGCCACAGATATGATACTTGCTACTGACATGCTTGAATTAGGAGAGACAAAGTAAACTGTTAGAAAGAAGAGGCCATTGAACTAAATACAAGTGTAACCTGCATGCTTATATTGCAGCATTCGATTTCCTCTTAAGTCTCAGGAAGAGGGGGCAGACAGCAAAGGGGAGACCTGTGTTTCAGCTGAAATCTCTTGTGTCTACACAGGAGAGTAGGGCCTCTCCAAAAAGCAGACAAAGAGCCAGGAGCGGCGGTTGCGAGAGGTTTCGTTACAGGAGATGGGGTTTGCAATTGCTGCCAACCTCCATCCCAGAGCAGATCTCTGCAAAGTTGCAAGTAAGGAAAAAGTCAAAAATGCTGCAGTTGGAAACATTCCTAAGGACTGAGCAGCTAATGACATGTCATGGTCAAAAGCAACATTTGTCATGTCCTAAGCATACCACTATTGACACAGGTTTGGGATCTCTGGATTTATAAGCCGAGCAAGTGGTCATCCCACATCTCAGATCCTGAAACTGGGTGTAAAAACCAAGAGGCCTTTTTTCCTTGGAGAGTTTTGGATGGGAGCTGGGCTGAAAAACCAGGCAATCCATCTGGTGGTCACACACCCATTTGCTTTGGAAAGACAAAGTAACTGGCGCTGTGTAGTGAAAATGAAAGACCAGTGAAGTTTCTGAACATGTCACCCAAAGAGAAATGTTGCTGGTCACTCTAAGTTTTGTAAAAACTTCTTATAATAGCAATAGAATAAGGGGTGAGTAGGCTTCATCTCTACTGGTTCTTTTCTCTTTTAAGGAAATAAAAGTCTTTTAAAACCATTTCTAGTATTGAAGCAGAAGACCCTGTGTTAAGTGCATCATTCCCCAAGAAGTTTGGCCCCTGAGGGCTTTTAGGATCACAGCTCAAAGGATTGAATCTGCAGCAGACAGACACAGATAGACTATGAAATGTCTTAGAAGGCCAAAAATCTGGTCCCTCCTTCTGCAAAGCTGTGTACAACTGGAAGAGTGCAGCTGAATTATCCATACTAAAAAACTTAGTGTTTTCATCCACTCAAAGAGCTTCTCTAAACACTGTGTTGTCAGGAATAAGAACAGCAAAATAAGCCACTGTGTGATTCAAATATTCCTAAGTGGTCACTGAAACACCCTCCTCTTGGCTACAAGACCACATTCTTCAACTCTGTTTGCTGCACTATGAAACACATGAGGTCATTTTTAGCACAAGCCTTATGAATAGAGACTGGAATTTTCTACAAGGTCATCTTTTCTTATCCCCCATTTCTCCCCCCTTTAAAAACACCTCCCAGTCTGCCGGTACAAGAGGGTTCACTGTCTGGGAATTCCCTGCCCATGATACCTATAGCCTTAGAGGGGACCTGGTGGCCCCTGCTGGGTCTGCAGAAGCATTTGCCCGTTTACCTGGAAGCAACCTGATCTCCTCCCCCTGCCACCCTGCCTGGTATCATCTAGCAACAGCAAGAGGCTAAGAAACATCAGGAATAAGATTCAATTTTCTTCTAAAGCCAAATTTTTATGTTAAGGAGAAGTGAATGATACATTGCAGGTATTTATAGCAATTAGATGCTGCCTGTAAGAACATGAGCTTGTCAGGAGGAGCAGTGACTGAAAGGCATGCAGACAGCTCCTTGATGAAGTGGTGTTCACTTGATGAAATCTGTACTCTCAGCATTTTTAAACAAAAAGCAGCTCCTTTTGGGTGAGACCTTCAGCACTCGTTCCAGAGGGGGAACAATAAAGGACTCTGGCACAGGCATCTCCCAATGCTTTGCATTTGAAACTTAGAATTTGAAACCTTACTTTGTATTTGAAACTTACCAACTTTGTATTTGAAACCATTATCTATTGTTTTCAACCTCAATTTAGGAGCTTCATTACATCTCTAAGTAAGAGAAGAATCTGTCCCTTAACAACTACCTCTGCCATTTTTCCTTTTGCAGAATTATGCAGTGTATGCCAAACACAGCACAAATGAGCAGCTCATACATGTGAATTACTGGCCAGCTGACCAGCAGTGCCTCATCATGCTGGGTAGAGACTTTTGTGTCCAACTACTTCTCACTTCAGCAAGGAAGAAGGGTCTTTCAGGTCCCCAGGGGCTCTCTGCCACACCTCGGGCACATCCCAGCCAAAGTGAAACCACAAAACCTATTCACTGGAATTAATGTCACTTCCGTTAAAATGTTATGAATGAAAAAATACTTTAGATTGCAAATTCTTTGTTTTGACTCTACATTTTTTTATAAATAGACCAATTTTTAATTATTCAAATCATGTACACTAACTGCAATTTAGTTTCAGGGTCAGAAGCCTTAGGCCCAGTCCTGAAATCCTTTATGTCACAGGTGGCAGCAGAAGGCTGGGGCTACTTCTCAGAATGAAAACAGCACTTGCTATTCTGAGTTTCCCTCTTCCAGCAGCTCCCTGAAATGAAGTCGTGCTGGAGCAAGAAGGAAGCTTTAGCTAGAGAGCATGCCCCAGCTGGGATACATTTTGCAAGTTTTGCATCCATTATGAGGACTTAAATTGAGCCCTCCTGAAGTAGCACAGAACAGGGAACTCCAGTGTAAGGAAAAAAAACACATTTAGATTCACCCAGATTTATATCCTTTGATCAAAAGCTGCCCCTTGTGCTTATGAGAAGCGCATGTAAATATCTGCAAAGTTACTCCTTTATCTGATTTCACATTTCTTTCCAGAGAAACCTTTGCAATGCTATCTGCAGCAGCGGTGGTTTCTTGGGCTGCTGAAATTGTGGCTCATACTGCTGAATATTAGAATCTCATTATCTTTTTTTCTTGTTAAGGATGTATCTGCCCCTTGTTTCAGAGGCTGTGACCACATTTTATCCCTTACTTTTGCAATACCTATAAAGATGGGGTCCTGCTGCATAACTGGTCTCCAATCTGTGATGATAATGAAAAGAATTCTTTTATTTGCCACTGTTTTACTTAGCTACGTCTTTCAAAGAACATGGCCAAGGTTGGTCCAAAGTTTAAATCTCACAGAAGCAGACTTTTACAAACATATGTCTGAATAGAAACATTGCCATTGATTTTTTTAATTGCAAATGAAAACAGTTGTATTTGATGAAATAACCATTCCCCTGAACTTTCCACCCTAAGCCTGAAAACCTAAAAGTGAAAGTGACTCAAACACAGGCAAACCTGACTTCATTGATTTCTATTGTCCACGGTGAGAAAACACAACCAGTAAACAAAGCAGAAAGAGTGACAAGTAAATTGGATTTTTAAAAATTCTTTCACTTTTAATAATGTTAAGATGGGATTTGTAACACAGGTGAAGGCATTTGTTTGTTTTCAACATAGGAGCTGTAAGGTGACAGTGTCCCTTTAAATGCCTTCCCATTGCAATTTATTTGCTTCAGGAATGACGGCGACGAAGTTCACACTGGAAATACTTGCAGTTCCTGAAGAAGTTAAATTTGTCACAAGTTTCACACCCTTCCTCAGAGAGAACTTTTGCTTTCAGGTCATCCCTAAGCAAGTCTCTTGCCCTACACATTTCCCCCTCCTTCCTCCCATCTAGTGGGACGTGGGACCCCAACACATCCCAACAGGGTGCTTGTGCACACCCTGACTCTCCCTCCAAGGGAGGAAAAAGAAGATTCAGGCAGTTCAGGTGGGGCTGGGCAGGATTTCACATCCAAAGATGAAAGTCCAGTGGCTTTGGTGTCACAGCCTTCACAGGACAGAGCAGCTGGTGGGGAATTAGACTTTTTCCTTCCCGCAAGCCAAGGAGATCTTTGATGAGTCTCGATGGCAATTTGGCACTCATTTTTCTCAGACACGGCTTCTTTGGAAATCTGTTGAGTTTTGCCCAAGAGAAACCCAAGACAAAGTGGAGAAAGGATGTCAGGATTTGGCATGCTGTGAGGAGCCACAATAATTTCAGCTACTCAGAACTGACACTGTGGGATGCAAATTCCTGTACCAAACTGGAAGTCAGAATCCTGTGGAAATTGTTTATTTTGCATATTATCACATTAAATGATGTGTCTGTAAAAATGTGAGGCTTTTCAATGCCAGAATTGTTCATGTCATAAATGCCTGAATAAAGCAACAACAAAAGTCTCTAAACAGAGGAAAGTAACTGCCTTTGCTTCCGCTCATCAGCACGTCTGGATAAAAATCACCTTTCCTGTTTAGTGTTTGTCTTCCATATTTTCAAGTGTAGAAATTCAAGCAAAAAAAATTGCTGTGTAGCAGCTGGCCCATTTAAGGAGGTGATACATATTATTCAAGTGATTACACGAATGGCTAAAAGTGTTGCATTATTCCCCATTTTCATTTGTGCAGCATAGCTTTGGCATGGTGATGAACTATGTCAACCAGGAACCTTGGCTGCCTTCTAATGGAGAAAGCCCCTCAAAGATCTTTGATGTGACAATGAAACTGGGAAATATTACTGACTCACAGCCTTTAAGCAATCAAGAAGTGATCAAAGCAGTGACTCAAGAATTCAAGGGAAAAATTACATGCTCAGGGAAATGAGGAAAGCTTATTACCTACTGATATTCAATAGAACAGGCAACTGAAAGTCTAATTTTGTGAAATATGCTTTTAATTGGTATTCTCCGACTTATTGTATATTACTTATGTAAAAAGCAGCTTTTAATTCCAAAAAAAATTAATGGCTCGAAATTCCAGTCATGTTAGTGTGGGGTGGAAACACTTAGTCTCATTTCAACTCTGTCCTACTCTGACATAAAATGCAGGGCAGGGGTCTTCAGGGTTCACCTCTGTAACATCAGCCTGGGAGCCATCAGCCTCGTGTGGATTTCTCCTCTGTCAGAGAGTGAAGGGTTGGTGAGGGCATCTGAGCATCCTTCTGTGAAGTGACTACACCTGCAAATTAGGCAGTGGCAAAGCACAAAATGTCCGGCTCTGCAGGTAGCAGCACACTCTTCACCCCAGAGTGTGGACAGCCTGGGATATGAAGGGGAGACAGCTGAAAACACACTGGGTTTGTGGAGAATAAAGTGCAGCTCCCTTAAGGAGCTACCTATTCACAGGCAGCTCCTTAAGCTACCCTGTGCCACATGTCCCAGCCCATTGCACTCCACTGGCTTTGGGCTGGGGTTTGGTATGAAGGTGTGCCTGATTTCTGGAGAGTCTCTGGTCCCTACAATGTGGCCATGAGGGGTAGATGGGGTGTGAAACAAAAAGCAAAGCATTGTCCTCAAACATAGAAATGCAGTGGGGAAAGCTCCAATCAGCTGCCCAAAGTCAATAGGATTTGGACATCCAAACATTCCAGGAAAGCTCCTACAACACATGCTAGAGTGCAGTTATTTTCCTATGCCCTATTTTGTTCTAATCAGGTGAAATTGCCATATTTCTCAGATTCCTACTATGGCTGTGCCTTCACTGAAGTTGGGATGGCCATGGGTGCTGGCCCCTGCCCAGGAGCTCAGGTGTACAGAGTCTGTCACCCAGCCTGAAGACTGATGGCAAGGGGAAATGTTTTGGAGCTGTGGCCATTGAGTGCTAGTGAGACAAGGCAAAGTTTGCTTGACAGGCAGATTAGAGATGGGACAGAGGAAATTCCTTTCACCTGATCAGCATCTTTTTGCTTTTGCTGAAAACACCCATTTATTTGCCCAGCGAACTATTCACTCACATTAGCTATGTATAATTCTCATATACCTCAGCAGAAAGACTATCAACTAACTGGTTTTCTGACTGCCCATTGATTGGTTGCCAGGCATCTCCATATGTAAAATTTTTGATTGTGCCAATGATCAGGTAAAAATTGAAGCTACATGACATTCATTGGACATGAGCCAGCAGTGTGTCCTGGTGGCCAGTAAGGCCAATGGCATCCTGGCCTGGATCAGGAGTGGTGTGGCCAGCAGGAGCAGGGAGGTCATTCTTCCCCTGTACTTGGCACTGGTGGCACCTCGAGTGCTGTGTCCAGTTCTGGCCCCTCAGTTTGGGAAGGACGTTGAGATGCTCAATCGCGTCCAGAGGAAGCAACGAGGCTGGTGAGGGGCTGGAACACAAACCCTGTGAGGAATGGCTGAGGGAGCTGGGGTTGTTTAGCCTGGAGGAAAGGAGACTCAGGGGTGACCTTATCACTCTCTGCAGCTCCCTGAAAGGTGGCTGTAGTCAGGTGGGGGTTGGTCTCTTTCCCCAGGCAGCAACTGACAGAATGAGAGGACACAGTCTCAAGCTGTGCCAGGGGAAATATAGGTTGGATATTAGGAAAAAGTTTTTCATAAAAAGAATAGTTAAGTACTGGAATGGTCTGCCTGGGGAAGTGGTGGAGTCACCATCCCTGGATGTGTTTAAAAAAAGCCTGGATGTGGCACTTGGTGCCATGGTTTAGTTGAGGTGTTAGGGCATGGGTTGGACTCAATGGTCTTGGAGATCTCTTCCAACCTAGTGATTCCATGAAATTCTGTGTCTTGATGTTATATTCTATTCCCCCTAGACTCTACTTTTTAAAAGATCTCAAATGCTGCAAAAAGAGAATTGTACATTTTTAGAGAACGCTGAGAGGATGATCCATGCTGACAGGCATTCACTCACTATCTGCCACAGGTAGCCCAGCATTAAGTGCTTCAGGGCACTGAAAGGATTTGATCTAATCTTATATTATAAGAAGCACCCAACATTGTACATTCTCTTTTCCAACACAGACACTTACGTACAGCCTAAGGGCCCAATCCTGCTTCTCTTGAAATCAGTTGGAGTTTTTGCCTTTGCTTCAGCAGCAGAGGGGGAAGGAGCAACTTTTGTCAGGGTGTTAATGATGGCTGGCCCTTCAGTCTTTCCATCCTAATCACTGTTTAATGGGAGAAGGCAGACAAAACAGTGCTGGAAACACTACCTGTGTAATTAGAGCAACCTGCCTTCCAGCTTTTTTTCTGTTAAGGTAACTTCTCTTTCATTGCTTTTGCTTGTAAAAAATCTGAAATTCATGCATTGACTGGTAATCTGGATTAAGGAAAGGAGAGGCCCTTTCAGCAGAGACAGAGTCGTATGAACATCAAAAGATTCAGGGTTCTTCTATAATAAAAACAAACTCATTAACTACATTAGAAGGACATGTACACAGCATGCAAACACTCTCAATAACTAAACACTTCTTGTAAGCAGCTGATGAATTGTGCTTATTGAAACAAAGCCTGAATACAGAAGCCAATGACTAAGACTTAAGAATGCTTTTCATTTTCTTTCCATCTTGTTAGCCAGTAGAATGCATTTATTGTATCCTATCATCGCCATTCATTGTAGCACATCAGACTTTAAACCAAGAAGATATGTTACAGATACCGTGCATAGCTGCATAACTGGGAAACATGAGGACTCAGCTGAACGCAGGTTTTCTCTGCCTGATCTTTGCTCACAGAAACATCGGAGCACTCATACGACAAACCCAGGGACCGATCTCGCAATGTTCATGCTGGTGATCCTTTCTCTTACAAATAACACAAGTCCTTAGAAACTGGCTTCTAGCTGCTTGCAAGAAGCACTCATCTTTTTCTATCGCCTGGAACTACAGGACTGGGGTCAAAAATATTCAATGAAAAGAAAATATTGACCAAACTTAAGGACTGCCTCAAATGCTCTTAATAGCTTCAAACACAGAAACAACTACAGGACTGGGATCAAAAATATGCAATGAAAAGAAAATATTGGGCAAATTTAAGGACTGCATCAAATGCTTTTAATAGCTTCAAACACAGAGATACAAACATGTATAAGTTTGGAAAAAATCCAAAAAGGTCTGTTTTCATATCACATTATCCATTCCTGGCTGGCTGTAAGCAGCAGAGCCTGATCCAGCTAGGTCTTATTCATGTAGGTAATCCCTTTGACCTAGTCATAAATACATTATTCTAGTTCAAGATAATCTCCAAGTATCAATCTGAACTGATGACTGTGCTCTTGAACATAAATGTACATTTTCCATTTCTTCCATCTCAGAGCTGTAATGCTAAGCAGGCTGTCTTAACATAATATTTTGCTTAAAAAAAATAAAAAAATACAAGCTTATCCCACACGAACTGACTTTTTAAAAGAAAAAATCCAGGTGGCTCAATTTGGAAAGAAACTTTGGATCTGTTGTAGTTCTCTTTCCGTGTGCTTTTTTTCCCAAAGGCAGACATTCATACACATATAATTCCCTCTTCTTGTCACTGGGCTTCTGGGTCAGTGAACATTCCTTTGCTGTAGTGTTTTTCAGATGAAACTCCAAGAGAAACACTGTCCTCAATGATGGGTCGGATACAGAAGAGGAGGATGGGCAAATATTCTAAGATTGGCCTGGATTCTTGCCAGGAGCAGAAGAAAAGAGCCTTTGTGTCTGGACATCTGAAGGCCAGGCATAAACATGTTAGCCGATACTTAACACCCAAAGCCAGAGCCAAAACCGTTAGACACCCTGAATAATCCCCGCTAGGCCTCCTTTGGGTTTCAACTGCCCATTACAATGGGGCAGCCTCCTCCAATTACCAAATGTGTTTCTTCTAAAAACATCCTTACAGGAACTCCCAAAATAGCAGCGATTAAAAGCAAACAGCCTGTAATTCATTGACATATGCAAACCTTTTAATGTTTTGCAGGAGACAAGTTGCAACTTTTTGTACCTACAAGAATATTTATGCATTTTTAATAATTACCCTTGTATATTATGTGATACAATTCCTTTAGGCATTTAGTTAAGAGAAGCAACAGAATTCACATTCAAAAGAAACTGTTAGTTTTGCTGCAAGAAGCGCAGCTAATTTATGTAGTGAATTTTTTATACATTTTTCCCCTGATTTCTCTTCCCTGCTGTCCTCTTCCCCCTTTCTTCTTCAGTACATTAAAAAATTCTGATGTGCCTGCAGCAACATCCACTGGTGGGGAGTGTCGGCAGTGATGCCAGCCCTGGCTTGCCGGCAGTGGAAGCCAGCATCGTGCGCCGCTTCAGCAGTACGCGCTCCCTTCTGAGCCCCCTTGGGGACCGCCTCGGCCCGGGGTCCTGCCTGGCCACACCTGCGAGCTGCCGGGCTCCCGTGTCACCCCGCAGACAGCGGTCCCGAGCCCATCTGTTCTGCACGGAAAGCAGCGCGAGGAAGCCTTTCCTGCGCATCAGGAATAAGGATGCTTTCGCAACCAACGTGGTCCTGCAAGCTCTGACTTTTACTCGCGCTCAGATCCCCGTGTTGCCACCTAACGCCTCCTAAAAGCTGTAGTTTCGGATGGGCTGTTCGGAGCGCCAAGCAGGGAAATTCAGGCACGGGGCTGGGCATGGCACGCCTGCAGTTCCCGCCGGCAGCACGGGCACACGCGGGTTTGGGAAAGCAGTGCCTGGGCAAACAGCACAACTTGTCAGAGCAATCTAGGTTGTAGCAACAGGCAGCGCTTGACCCGCCTCAGGGCTAAAATGTAAAGAGTTCGTCTCTTCCTCACCAGACGGCAAAGGACCAGATCCCCAGCTGTATTCCTGCACTGGTTTCACCATTTATACCTGCCGGAAACCTGCTCCTCCCTCTTTTCCTATAACAACAACCAAAGAAAACCAGGTCAAATACTTTTGTGTTTCTGTGGTTTGACAATATATTTGAAGAGGAATTTTCGAGTGAGCCATTGCAGATACTACACTTAAGGGAAATGCAAATAAAACCTATTTCTTAGCACATGCAGGTCACAGTTACTGCACAACAACATTTCTATTGGCTTCAGAAGGCAGTTTGTCAAATCAAGGACTTCATCTTCCCATTTTAAATTAGCAGTAGATAATTAGGAACTGCCCACAATTAAATACTGGTGTAAAAAATAAATAAATACCAGCATTTCCCTGTTTAGAGAGTAAGAAGGCTTTGCATCGAAAAACACAGGACACATGAGAATGTGAATAGCAAAGAGCTCATAACAAAGAAGGATAAACTCTTCATTGTGTGCTTACCGCATTCATTTCTTTCTCTGTAACTGAGAACCTATACAAACAAATGGGATAAAAAGACAACATATACCTCAATATCAGCTGTAATCTGCCAATTCTTCAGCCAAACCTACTGGAACACAAAGGCAAGGGGCAAGGTTTACACAAGGTGCATACTGAGTCAGCTCTTGTCTCAAAAAAACTGCTCCTCAGCTCCTATAGCTGCAGCAGGACAAGTCTAGGTAGGACTAACAAAACCACTTGCCTGGCTCTAGCAGTTATTTCAGCTCAGCTCTTTGCTCATCCTCAGAGTTCGCTTGAGACTGTGACTCACTGTAGGTGAATCGTTTTACGGCTACACTAGCAGCAGTTTCAAGCCCTGCATCACCAAAATTCCTGCGCATCCTACCGCATGGGAGGCGTGGATCTTTGGCTGCAGAGCACGAGGTAATTTTGGTAACCGAAGTGAAAAACAACTGAGCAAGAAGCATCTAAGCCTGTCTCTGGTGCACAAGGCAGGGCTTGGGCCACCGTTCAGTCTGGAGTGGACTCCCCGAGCCTGTGCCTCGGAGGAAGCTTGTGTTCACCTGTATGTGCCTGCAGCCTGCTTGCATCCATAGGGCAGCCAGGTGGCTGGGAGTCCTAGGCAAATGTGCACGGGCTCCAAAACCCTCCTTAAGAAGTATTCTAGGGGAAGACAATCAGCCACAGAGAACCATCTCTGTATGGCCTTATGTCCTTTGTGGGAGTCCTCTCCTGGACTTAGGTACCTCATCTGCGGCTTCCTACCTCCAAAAATTACCATAGAATTCCCCAGCCAGTTCTAAATCAATCCCACAGGAGAGCAGGGGGAAACCCGCGTTCCATTATAGCTGAACACACAGAGCTACTGGATTGAAAAAAGAACTGTTTTCCCTGGCCTCATCTTGATCCCTTGGAAAAGCTCCCTTCCTGTGACTTTATATGCCAGGAGTGGTGGAACGGAAATGCAGCACTGTTTCAGTGCATCACAGGGACCGTGTTTGTAGCAAAGTTTGGCAAAGTTTTATTTTGAGAATAAAAGGGACGTCAGGCTAAGAAAGGTTTACCAAAATAACAGCAGCAATTCACATAACAGTAACAATTTAGAGCAAAAGTACAAGACCATACCTGTTTCTGGCTCTGACACTTCAGGCAGCATTCACTAACAGGAGAAATTGTGATGGAATTACTGAACTAATATTGCTTTCATTCATTTTAGGGGCCAAAATTATTGTCTCAAATCCTTCCAAAGCACCCAGATGCTTAGGGTACTTTGCAGTACTGTCATCCCGCTCCAGGTGGATTTTCTACCCCCAGGAAGAAGCCGGACAGGCTTGTCTTAGTCAGTGATGCTGGCATCAGCCTGGTGGGCTTGATGAGTTGGCTTTGGTGAACGGACCAGCCTTGCTTATGGCACCTTCCCACCCACCTAAGTGTCACATTCCTCCAGAAGCCCTTAGAAATCAGTCACACAGCAGCTAAATGGAATAGTGGACATTCATTTGGGATGGCAGCTTTCCTGCACAATTCAAGAGCTATAACGAGGTAATTATTCAGGGGGTTTTCTCTGTGACAAAACTATTTAGAAGGGATTGCAATCTGATGAACACAACTGAGGGAGGAGTGCCCTCCTTTAATTCCCCAGCAAAATGGAGTCACCACCCAGCGTCATTCTAAGCCTCCTTATTTCTCATTAACCTTAGCATTTCCTTTCTTGCCCCTCAAAAAGCACAATTATGTAGACTGACAGTATCTCTCCTGCCCTAATGCCTCACTACAGTATATACCTTTTCTTTTGACCCTCTCTCGAGCCAGATTTAAGCCTCTGGTAGGCTTCATGCAGACACCTCCGTAAGAAAAGCAGAACCATTTAGGAGACAGGCAAGAGAGTTATCAAATAAACTTTCCATTTTATTTACAGTTCAGGAGCCTTGCAGAATGGCAGGCACTTATGGTTTGGGATCACTAGCAATTATTGTAAAGGTGAAAGCAGATACTGCAAATTTAACAAGCCTTTTGTATGAACTAATTGCATTAGAATACATTAGTAAGGGTGCACATTGTAGGTTTTATGTTTCATTGGAAAGGTCATCCTAGATTCTGGTTGAATAGTGAAAGAGGGGAAACCATATTAGCAGTTTATCCAGTGAGTGTCTCTAGGATGAATTTCCTTCAGGTCATTTGCATTATTTGATTGTAGCTGAATAGTTCTCCCTCTGCTAAGCAAGTAGGGGAAGACCTACGGTGACAATAGGGGAAGTTCAAAGTCTTTGAGCCTTATTAGAAGGCTCATTTTCTGCACATATTTTCGTGCACTCATTTCCCAGAACTAGGCTAGCAGCTGTATAATCAGGACAGCAACTTTACATGCCTCCTGTAAAACACAAACCTCCCAGGGAAAGCTGCTGTTAGTTTTCAGAAGGCAAGAGGGCTCCTGCTTCTTCAGAAGGGTGACACCCTGTCATGCCACACCACAGAGACCCCCTTGCTGGTCCCTCTGCAAATGATTTGTACCAATTCCAGCCCTGCTTCAGCCGCCTTGGGTGTCTCTAAGACACTGTGTTGGAGACAGTCACTAGGACCAACTCTGCCAGCCCCCAGGGCTCTAGTGGCTTTGCAAGCCTAGGGGTGATGGCAGCCCTGAAGAGGCTGCAAAGGGCAGAGGGGTGGTAGCAACAGAACCAAAGTTTGGGGAAGAGAGAGGGAGAGAGAAGCCCACAGGATCCTGAAGGAAGTTGTGGGGTGGACAAGCTGAGCCAAGTAAGGCACAAAGTTTTGGTTCAAAGAGAAAACTCCTCAATCAGGCAGAACTTCTGGGAATCCATCTTCCAGTGCTGCCTCATCACATGGCTGCAGGAAAGGGACTAAGTGACAGCCAGAGAAGGGCAGAGACTGTGTCCATCCGGACATTGTTGATCTGACAGTATAAAATCTTTTGTTTACTCCATGAATACCCATCAGGATTTCCAGAGGAAAAACTAGTGTCCACTAGTTTTACTGAGCTGTGTATTTCAACCAACCCCCAAAAAACCTTACTGTGTGAAAATCAGGAGATGGCATTCCACTAGGCTAAACAGTGCCAGCAAGGTTAGAAGAGAAGCTAAATTGATGCTAAAAATTGTTCCCATCCTCCCCAAACCCCTCTCTATTGTGTAAGCGGCAAAGAAAACACAGCACGCTCTGGGAGGCTGTAGTGGCATTTACACTGTTGCCAGCCACCTTTGCTCTGAAAGGAGGTGGCTTCTACCCATCTGCCACTCCCAGAAGATGTAAAAGAGAGGAGCATATGGTTTTGAGAAAATGAAAGGTCCTGGCATCTCAGCTTGGTAAAGCTATTGACTTACTGTCTGACCTCTGGCAAGACGTGTGCCCTCCATCTGCCCGGCTCAGGCTGGCGAGACAAGCAGAAGAGACTCTAGTGCAGAGATGCTGAGTTTGAGTTTAGCTTGTCAGAGCCACAGCAGCTGGTCACCCCTTTGATGCTGACAAGCTACATTAAGGCCCATTTCAGCCAGCTCATAGAAGCTGGGTCTTCTCACCCCACAAATTCAAACTGCCTGTAGGGCTCCCAACAACTTCCCAAGCCAAGGAGCACAAGGAGTGTGAAAATATGCATAGTATGACTGCTGCAAGGGTGAACTGGGATCCCCTGGGCCTCATTGCTCCTCTTCCCTCAGTTCCACAGCCCATCCTCCAGCTGCTGCAGCCCCACAGGCTCTTCACATCTGCTGGGACTGCACACTCACTCCTCGCCGATAGCTCCTTTATACAAATGCTATCACTCAACCACGGCCAAGGGAGCGAATCAATCCACTCTGCATTGAACGTCACCTCTGGCAAGGTTAAAACCTCAGTTCAGCAAAGCCCTTGTGCATTTGGCCATGGGAACTCGTCCTGTGCTGCGGCACATCGTGTAGGAGAGCTCTGAGTGTGCAGAGGATGACTAAGCCCCACCAGAAACCAGTGGCACCTCAGCCTTCCAGAGCCCAGACAGCAAAATCTTAGCATGAGGATAGTAAATATTGTCTATCTTTCATTAGAGCTGCATAGCAGCCCAAACAATAATTTTTACTTACTCCACATTAAAAACATAATACTTCACATTTTAGTATCCCATAATTTGCATATTGAATTCCAGGGAGGATATTTGATGGAATGTGTGCCATAGCTCCTGTATGTATGTACTATATCCAAAGGAGATGACAATCTAGCATAACATCAGGTAAGTCCTAATAATAGCCATATTTCAAGGCCCATTTTAAATATTTAAAGATACAATCTGAAATAAAAATGGAGCGTGAAATGTCCATATTAATAATATTATCATCAGCCACTATTAAAGTCAAAGGCTTGGGTTTACATTGCTGCTACAGTTCTGTTAATAAGTTGATCCTGACAAATGCACCCACCACTTTATAATTTCTTTTCATAGGGAACTAAAAGCTGCAAGTTCTAGAGGAGGGGTGAAAGCCTCAATATCCCATCAGGTCCCATCAGCACAAATACCCTGAAGCTGCTTCTGGGCCTTTCTTGGTGCTGCTGAAACAGGCCTGACAAACCCCATTACTCAGCCACCCAGTGTTTTTTTCTCTCCCATCCTACACTAATACAAACATGTTTTCAATGTCCTCCAAATTTCCTGATTAATTACTAGCCATGAAACTTACATCTGAAACTTGAAAAATATTTTTAGGCACCCTCCTCCAACATGACTGGTGCCTACCATCTCCATCAACCCCTCCTTGTTTACTTCACCCCTCTTAGAACCTGGTGTTTCTCTCCAGTTCAGTAGGAATGGGAAGGGACAGTGTTCCTGATTGCTATGAATATGATGGGGATGAGGAAGAAAGGATTCATACTCGTGGTATATGGGCTAAATATTCATTATATCAATGTCTTTACACAGCAACAAAGTAAATATAAAATTTTTAACAATGTGTTTTGAAAGGTCATGAAAATACATTGAAATACATCAAATCAATAACAAGAACTTCAAACTACTCTCAGAGAACACTAAATAGCTACATATAAGAACGATAAGCATTGGAAAGAGCTTCATATAAAATCATTTCTCACTTCAGTACCCTTTCATGGTCTGATGGAAAGATTTTTCTGCTCTGGAAGAAAATTATTTGTTTGTAATATCAGTCTAATACTTTTAGTTATATTGATTTGTGTTAGACTATAGACTGGTGGAGTTTTCAAAGCTTTAACATTACACAGCTTATGAAAACCCCTCACAGGAGATTTGGCCTGGGCAAGGTGCAGAGCAGGGACTCCCAAGTGGTGTATATTTTGCTGGATTATGTTTAATCAAGTCATNCTTGAACTATTCTACAATTTCATTTCTCCTACTAATCTCATATTCTTCATGTGAATAAATACAATATTCTTGTTAACACAAGCACCTGGAACATGCTTGCACAGGACACTTCCAAAGACAGCATGTAATCATTGTCTTCCTTGTATAATGGAAAAATGCTGTGTGGGACTTCTGTTTGCCAAACCTCTCTGACTTTTCCAAAACTTCCTACAGTGTCATTACAACAAATTTGTTTCTTGGGAAGATCCCTTAGCCCTCCTGCTCCAATAATGCATCAACCCCAAGGACTGGACATATTGTGCAGGGGCTCTGCAAATGTGAATTACTTTTTACCTCAAAACTCATAAACAAAAAAGGTAATCTCATGTGTACCTGCTTCTCTGAAGTGCTTACAGTCTTAGTTTTAAATATTGTTGGTTTTTAGTATTAAAAAACCAACGATATTAAAATTCCTTAAAATAAAATTGAAAAAAAAAAGATTCCTTAAAGTCTAGAAGATTAACAAAATAGAGACACTATTTAAGGTGATGGATCGTGTAAGGTAATCACTAAACTCTCAGACTGTAAAATAGGATTACACACAATTTCTTTTCTTTTTTTTATTTTCTCTCTTGGACACTGCAGTATCAACTGCTGTAGTCCTAAATTTAGCCAAACACTGCAATTATCAGATGTATTCAGTTGCAAAAGCTTTTGTCACTTCTGTGGTTGCCTGACGGTGTACGGTTCAATCATAAAAGGGCAAATGACAGGCGGGTGTAGGAAATGAATTTTCTTCTTCTTCCTGACATACCAGGGGAAGGCCCCCTGCTGTAATATGGAAAATCTTTTATGCAAAAGAGCACAGCAACTTACAGCGCACAATCACTATGCAGACTTTTGTTGGGGTGTTTTTTCACAGTTCAGCAAAGAAAGGGAGGAAAAGGCAGCCTTAAAATCAAGTTTAAAAGTTCAAATTTGATTTTAGCATTAGGGTATATATATAGGTTTAGGGATCTAGTAATTAAAATGCAATAAAGCTCCTTCTAAGTATGAGCACTCCTTCTTTAAGCGATGTTGCTTTTCTGGTGATCCCGAGGCCTCAGCAGCAGAGATTTTCACACACAGCTGAAGCAAGGTGAGAGGCAGAGAGGGATGCTGAGTCCAGCGGGAAGCAGTCAGGGCCACCCCATGTTGTCTACTTGGAAAACAAAGAGAAGGTTGTATATTTAGTATTTATACCGGTATTTCTGAGCATAATGCAAACAAGAATCTGGGAAAACACAGAAAAATATCCTTCCTGCAGGTTTTAAGTACAATTGCCTTTGGAATAAATAATCTCTACTCCTCTCCACAGAAGGGACTTTAACACCTTCTGGCAATAAACAAAATTCTTAAAGAGGAGGCAAATTTAGCATTTGTCATTTTAAGGTCCTGGTGTGAACTGGTATTACAGCAAATAAGCATCACTCAGATTATCCACAGTGTTTCCAAATGAAAACAGGCATAGCATAAAGACTTATTATTTGCCAAAAATACACTTTGGCTCGCAATCACTGCTCAGCTATATGAACCACAGGTGACATCTTTGAATTAAGGAAAAGGCCTGCTCCTTACACAGAGGCTGGCAGTGGACACCATGGCAAATTTTCTGGGGTTTCTCAGGTCAGTACTCTTCAGCTGAAGGGAAATTGGCCAAACCTCAGGGGCAGGGCAGCGCCTCCCAGGCCGGCCTTGCGGGCTGTGCTTGCTCAAGGAGCTTCACAGGCTCCTGCCCTGCTCACGGTGCAGATCCTGCAAGAAGACGGAATGCAGAGTACAGAGGGAAGTAGAGGCTTCACACCCCCAAACTTCACACCCCCCTCAAACTCCCCAAATGGAGTAACCCCAAACTACACTTCCCATCAGGCATTGGCACAGCATTTCCAGATCTAATGTGGGGTCACTTTCAGCTTGATTTTTTTCAGTCTTAACAAAAAATAGTACCTTTTTTTCTTTTTCAAGACATCTATTTACTTGGCAATTTTTTCCAGGAAAAGCTTATGCTTTGTTTCTAAAACTCCTTTTTTAGTTAAGAACCCACATTTCTAATGAAAAACGTCTCAATGAACAATCCCTTTTGAATTACTCACATAAAGCTGAACAAATACCAATAACAAGAAATATTAGGAAGGAATTTTTAGGAATTAAACAGGGAAAAAAGTAGCCCTTCAATAACCAATGGCTAAAATACAGCCAAACTGGTCCCAGTGAGTGCAAATCAGCTACTGATTTCAATGAACTTGTGTCAGTCTACCCCAGGTGAAGCTCTGGCCCACTGAGCTCAGAGAAACAAAATGTCACCTTTACTTTCTAAACACTCTTTCTCAAATCATATTCCCCTTGTAATAATGTGCAGTGAGTGTTTAGCTCAACATGCCTCTTATAGTTTCTGTTTGGGAGATGATTTTTCTTTTTAATTTCTCTGTCAGGCACACTTATTGAAGCGCACACGCTTTAGACAGATGCAATCTGCAAAAAAGGTTTGAAAGACAGTGATTTATTTATGAAATTCCTGGTTGAGAGGGTGAGGTAAGCCACACAAAAATTTTAAAGCTTCTCACTAATGTAAGGCATATGTGTTATATATGTAAAAGATGAGGAGGGAAAACATTTAGAATATTTGGACACAAATCCTTCACAGGGTAGAACTGCAGTGGGAGAAAAGGAGCAGTAGGTGGAGAAGAAGACATAAGGACAAGTTCTGCTCTGCCTTTAATTTCACTTTGCTACCTCAGGGACAGCAGCATTTATTATATGGGCTTTATACATACATCAAGTTTTTGTTCTTGTGTGTTTTATGCTGTGGAGTCAACACAGCAATCAAACCTGAAGCTCCGTGGTGGGAGCTTAAATTTACTAAATGCATAAATTCACTAAAAGTCCCTTCACTAAAGTGTTTTGCTTCTAGCTAAATGCTTCTCCATGCCAAAGTCCTTTGCTCCAGCTGGGAGATATTTTGACTTGCAGATGTCTTCCAACAAAGTGGGCACATCACTTGAATCCAAGGTGTGCACTGGGAACACAATTTTTTGGCTGTACAAGTTCAACGGCTGCCAGTGCCAGTGTCCTGGGGTAAATGTGCTCTCCCTCCACCAGGTTGCTCTTCCTGGCACTGTGGAAGGTGGGAGGACTGGCAGACACACCCCAGCAATGCCACTCTGCAGCATCTTAATTAAGAGGGATTTGTCCCAGCCTATCTCCTGCCATTGAATGGCTCTGTGACAGAGCTGGCTGAAGAGGAGCTGCACCCTAACCTTTGAGAAGCAGGTGACTGGGAGGAGGCAGTGGGAGCATGCTCCCTTCCCATGCCAAGCCATGAATCACCAGAGATTGTCCATACTCACTGGAAAAAAAGTAATTGAAGAATACGCATGTGGAGAGGAAAAGCACCTGTTTCATGCAGGTTGCAGCTAAAAGGTGCAACTAAGCAGCCTGAATTATGTGAGGGAGAATGATGTAGAGAAGAGAAGCAGGAACTGGGGTTAGAGAGACTCTAGAGCTAGCCAGGGATATATCCAAACATCTTTTAAAAACACATAAAAAAAAAAAATTTAAAGTGTTTAACAGTCCTAGCTGTAAGCAGGTGGGAATTTTTGCAGGCTTTTCAGCTGAAATAGCATTGAGAATCGTGGAGGTGAGATGGCAGTGGCTGAACTAGGCTGGCTGAGAAAGGACAGCCCCTGCAGAGAGGCAGGACCATCAGACTGCTGACACTGGCAATCAGGAACTGCTAAAGTAAGGCACAACAGCAATCAGGAAGATATTGGAGCTGCCCTGTATCTTACTGAGGACAAGAAAGTTGAATTCAACAAGGTGGAGTGTGGGGTTTTGGCGGAGAGGTTCAAGGTGTGAGGTGAAAGGGAGAAACGTGGTGTGAAAGAGCAGTCAGAATGATGATCCTAACAGGCATAACTGGG
Organism: Tichodroma muraria; assembly: GCA_013390105.1. Taxonomy (NCBI): domain Eukaryota; kingdom Metazoa; phylum Chordata; class Aves; order Passeriformes; family Sittidae; genus Tichodroma; species Tichodroma muraria. The sequence continues at coordinate 51,275 of WAAG01006704.1, forward strand.
ATACATAGCCAAAGGCAGAGGCCACTCTCACCACACAAGGGGGACAATCTGTACTCATTATAAAATCATGTTCTGCTCCACCATCTTGTCCATCTTCCTGGCACATAGTATGGAAAACCACGTCAAATCCTGTGGGTACAACACCAAACCACCATTACACAGGGCACTAGTGCCAGAATAATGCAGAGCTGGCAGTGGAGAAATTGAGCCAAAAATGATCCAAGGAACTGTCTAACACTGGACAAGCCCTTGAGTCACCCAACCCAGCTCCGGTGGTGAGGAGCAAAGTCCTTTCTGCCCTCCAAAGGGAAGAGCAGTGACTTAGGAGGCTGACAGTAGCTTCCCGTGAGTGAAAAGGATTAGAAAAGGAGTCCTCACCTGCAGTGCAAGAGCTATTGCTGGCAAGATCAGAGCTGAGGAAATTAGAGCCTCAGACTAGAAAAATCCTATTTGTGGTGTCTTCTCTTTCTCCCTGAGGGGTGGGAGAGTTAGATGGAGGGAAAGGTGAGGAGACACTGAGTGTTGAGAGTTGCTATGTGGATGTACAAAGGAAAAGATGACGTTAATCAAGGTGGGAGATGAGAAGAGTTTTTGCAGTGCCCACAGAGTAAAACTGGAAAGAAAGATAGGGCAAGCATTAGAGAGGACCCCAAGGGGATGGGACTGGGGGTGGAAAGGAGATGAGAGAAGAGGCACAGAGAGATAACAGATGTAAGATAACAACCCAGTAGAATTTTGCCAAGAATAAAGGCTTCTGAGCCATCACTTTGAATTCACATGTCCACTCGCTACTAGTAAAACCATTAGACAGACAAGAATTAAGAGGAGAGAAATCAGTCGCCTGCAAACAGCTTGCTGAAGACATGACATTCCTGAAGAAAAATGTACACAAGCCTAAGCAGCTTACAAGAGCAAGCTATCTCACCCGGCTCACCCCCCACGAACACTATTAAATCCATGAGAATCAGAACAAGGAAATTGTCAGGGAAAGGCTGCGATTAGCCAGAGTCTCGACTAGAAAAATAGTTTATGAATTGTCATAAAAATTTAAAGCTCAACCTCACATTAGCTGCTGCAGTGTCTCTGCTCCCACCTACAGTACAGTTCTTCTCCCTCTATCTTCATCACTGACTGTGCCAGTACAAGGGGGAAATCTTCTGAATGCTTCCCCAAAATTAAATGCTGAAACAGCATATCATTATTTTTGATACTCAAATCTATTATTAATAAGCTACACACTACAAAAAGATTCTGAACATGAGTGATACATCTCATAATTCTGACCTATTAACAGAAGTACATGAGTCTCCCTGGACCAAAGAAATAGTTGTTAAAAAAGATGAATTGCTTACTCAAATCAAAATAACATGACAGTTCCATGAAAGATTTCAAAATAAAAGTTAATAAGTTAATGGATTCATTTTACTGCTCCTAAGACGCAAACAGACAATGCAGAACAGTCATCTTCTTATTAAATAATATGAATCAACAACTCCATCATGTTTGTATTAAGCAACAGGCAGGGATACTCTTCCTTATAGTGTATTAGGGTGAACATGTCAGTAAGGGGGCAGAGCCAAAGCACATTCTGAGACTTCTTTGCCATCAGTGACCAGGTACTTAAAATTTTGTCCTACGCTTAAGTATTATGCTAAATGCAGGGGCAAAAATGTCGCCCCAGCTGATGCCAGCAAAACCTTCCTAATTTACAATTGCTTCTAATCCTCGTGGTTTGTGTGAGGCTCACCTTAGCAGCTGCCCTCTTATCTGCCATGCAGCAGAGTGCTGGGAGCTCCCTGTGTCCCTTCTCCTAAACACCTCTCCCAGGAGAGACAGCACTCCCCTCCAAGAACACCCAATAGCTTCTGATGGAGCCCAGGCAAGTGTCCTGAACCAGGCTGCTGGCTTTTCAATAGTGAAAATGAGGGGAGAGGAATATTATGCTCAACATACACAAGAGGAAAATGTTTCTGAATTTTTTTTATTTTAAAAAGGTTGGGGTTTTTTCCCAGTATGAGTAGACAAAAAATAAAATGGCATTTCCCTGATATAGAAATAATTTTTCTGGTTTCTTACAAGTGCTATAGCCCAGAAGTATTCCTAAGGAGAGAGAAGATACTTGTAAAAAACATTGCCCTTAGGGAGTGGTGGAGGGACTTTCTCCAGCCCCATGGATGTCCTGTTCAGTTTTGGCTGAATTATGTGGGCTTGATAACCAAAGCCTTTATATGCACAGGAGTTACTTTAATAGGAATAAGGGGTAACAAAAAATCTTCCATTTGAAAGTGGATTGCATTGTACAGACATAAGGGATTTCACTGCCTGTTCAGAATAGATAGATGGGAGGGTTTTAATGTAAGAAATCAGGTGGTGAAAGGACAGGAAACAAGTGACTTGTGCCTCCTGCCATTTAAGCATGAAAGGGGCATGTGAAGAGGCATTAATTTCAGCCACACTGAGCTGAAGGGTAAGGACTATTCACATAAGTAAGGCTTTGGAGGACCGGGCTTGTAAACCCCAGCTGCTTAAACAAAAGTCTGAGGCACCTTTTTTCAAGAGTACCTAGGTCTGGTTTTCTAAAGGACCTTCCCTCTTAAGTTACTTAGGATATATCTACCCCTTCCATGTTGGATAATAGGGGGACTGTGCCTGGGCTGGTGTGGGAGGAGGGATGGGGGAGGCTGTCAGTGAGTGGGGCTGTGGGCTCAGCAGGACCTCCACAGGCTGCTGGTGCAGGGCTGGGTGTACCAGCATGGGCAGGGTACTGGGGCCTGCTCACGATCCCACATTTTTCATTCCCTCAGGCACTTTCAAAACTGCTACCTTAAGCCTGCAGCAGGATTTCAGCAGAGGTCTCTTAGGCTTTAAGCAGCTTGTAACTGTATTTATGTGCTTTATCCCTTGAGTAGGATAAACAGGTTAGCAATTAACTCTGGTTTTCTGACCTCTAGCTGGATAACCAGATCTCTAATTATATTTTCAGTGGCAGTGAATCTCAAGAGTTGTGTGACACTATCTGAAAGTTTCCACTCCCATGTAACACCTGCAGCTCTATGTGGAAATTGGCAGCCAAGAAATTATCGGCAAAACAGAAAGCAAATTTTTTTCCCCTGCTCAGTACTTCTGCCTCCTCAGCACTTCCAATCCTTCCTCTCTCTTGCTTGCAAAATATTTATCCTGATAAGTGGTTCCAGGTATGCTAGACAGGTCGTATTGAAAACCAAAAAATTCTGAGAAGTATTTTATTCAAAATACCATTTTTTTAAATAGGGTCCTTGTGGCAAACAATATTCACAGGAGTCAAGAAATTAGGGGCAATAATAAGCCCCATGCCTTGATAGGTTATTTTGTATTGTTTCTCAATAGAGCACTATTTTGTGAGAGAGGGCATTTTCTAGGGCTATAAAAGTATTATTTATGAAAAAGAAAAAAAAATTAATGTAGCACTTACTGTAGAAGCACAAGTGACCTTCAGAAAGGTGACATAGTTGGAGGGACAGTGGGACAGTTACGGAATTGGCAGAGGAACTGTTTTCTGGAACGCTCAAGAACAGAGTATCTAGATGGCCTAATGCCGGGAGTTAACAGTGACAAAGCAGAGCAATTTGGAAAATCAGCTTGCTGTCATCCTGTATGCATGTAACTCTTGAAATAAACCAGTGATCTAATATAAAGGAAGTATATGGATTTGCTCTGACAGCAGTGCTAAGCGTTCATTCTAATCAAGTGCCGCACATATTCCCACTTTAAAAGGGGTGAAACAGACCGCATATTAGCTATGTTTGCATCTTCAGAATAAGTGGTCTTTGCACTAATTTTTCCATGCGGATTCCTACTACCTGTACAGAAGATTCATGTCTGTGTCTGAACCCACTTCTTACTCCACTGCCCATACAAATTATCCTTTCTGAAGACAGATGTGAAAGAACTGTTGAAAGTCTGCATCAAACAAGAAGAAAAATAAACTACTTCTTACTTACATAGAACATGATAATTTATTGTAATAAAAGCTGGTTTGGACTCACACCACAATATCTTCCACACTTCAGGCTTCTGTGCTGCAAAGATTATTTTGGAGAGCTGTGCCAAATTTCCCTGTCATCAGGACAAATGGGCAATCAGACACTGGTAGATTCCTTCTCAAGGAGGTAGAATCTAAAGTAAGATATGCACACAGATAATAACGTACAAAAGCAAAAGCCAAGAGAGGAAAATATGGTTCACACATCAGCTGGAAAGTTAATTATACAGGTCTAGAGGACCACGACAAAGTCATTTTAAAAGCCTAATTTTGATTCTCAATACAAAAGACAGAGGTGAGCCGATTAGTTCCTGCTCAGATCTTTCCCTTCTTGGTGGCTTCTAGTTTCTCCAAACTTGCCACCAATCCTGTTCAGCAGGGGCCAGTGCATTACACACCCAGCACCAGCCAAGTCCCTACTTTGCCTGCTCTACCCCACCACCAAGAAAGAAACTCATATCGAAGGTTACTCACACAGTGACTATGGAGAAGAGATGCCCAGTGAGCCACTGTTGTTGGAAATCACATTTCCCGCATTTGTGCAGAAAGGAAACAGTGGGAATGTAGCACGGAAAGCAGGTGAGATGCATTCAAAAGGGTGCACACCTGAAGCAGTATTCAGGAAAGAGAAAGAGAGGGAAGATCAACTGGAATTTGAATTGGTCACATCTTTTAAAATAGTGGACTCATTTTCTTCATCAGAAAATTTCAGACAAGGCCTTAAGGAACGGCCTTAAGCATCCAAATAAACTTTGTGGAGGATATACTTAGAAGTCACTGTAGCCAGAACAACTTGGCAAGGTGTAAACAGTGCTGTGTGAGGCCAGACTTAGCAGGACAAAAGCACCTGTGAGGTTCATGTCTACTCCTGTGTTGAGCATCCAGCCTATACAGCACCTGGTCAGCCCACATGGCACAGCTGGAGCCATGTAGCTGCACTTCTGCCTCACAAGTAGACAGACACAGAGAGAGACACACGAGGAACAAGAATACAGGAATGAAATTGTTGCAGATCACAGATCCAGGGCACAAAACACTCTGAGTGCTCTAAATAAAGGTTTAAAAGAAAAAACAAAGTATTATACCGTATAATTTATACCTCAGAGAACAAAAAGATGGGGATGATTCAGTTCTTTAGATGCCTGAAAGACTCCAAATAAATCAAGACCAAATAAGTAGGCAGGCTATTCCCAGCTGAGCTTGAAGGTTAATGTGCAAAAAGGGTTGTTTCATGACTGAGCCTACCCCGTGTGTTCTCATCCTCTATAACCTGCTTCGAGGCTAAAAAAAAAGACCAGACATACTTCCTGTTTCTAAAAGTTCTGCCCAGTTTCTGTTCTTGGAAGAGGTTATAAAGGCTAAATTGTGCAACTACCTGACCATCCACAAATTCTTTTTTTGGTGGTAAAACAAAGATGGAGATCCAGTGGTTGTGGTTGAATAGGCAGCAATAACAGTGTATGCTCTCTGAGTGAATTCTTCTCCAAGAAGCTTTGCGGTTTCCCTGTTCCTAAAGTGGAAAATAATTGCTTCCTGAGAGTGTTGGCTTTTTAACAGCAAGTGATATGCATACACCAATATTCAGATAGTCTGAAAATTAATACTTATCTCTGTGGCAGTCTTACATATTTGGTTTTCCCCTTTCCAGTTTGTGTTAGTTTCTGCAGTCCCATTAACAAATCACCTAGAAAATGAAAAGTGATCCACACACAGTTTAAAGTTAGTAATGAAAAGTGGCACTTGTCCATTGTTCAAAGATGCCATCTCACCTAATCACACTTTTAATGCATAACAAAGCAATATTTCACACATTTATGGAGGAGAATAAAACCAGTCTGTTACTAGTGGCTTTTAGTTTGGTTTAGTTTGCTAAGAAATGATGACTTAATAAGAGCCCTCCTCACAGAAAGCATGCAAGTCTGAATTAGAAGTGTGAGACTGAATTTATGAAATAACCTTGGCAGTAAATAATAGCACACCTCAAACCAGGATTCATCATGCACCTGTGTGGTAGGGAATGGAAGTCGGCTTCATCCCTCTCAGAGTATCAATCACTCCCAGGATGCAAATTCCATGAGATACAGAAAGATTACTTTACATAAACTGCAGAAAGTATTTGAATCAATGTAATAAAAGCTTCAGCGCAGCATTGTACAGCCTACAAGTGTCCTTACAAACACACTTTTTTCATCATTTTACATATGAACACAAGTATGGTATGCAGACAGATGAACTAGCTTGAAGCTGCAGACATACTACACTTCATTCAAAGATTTATTCAAAGCTTTCAGGAATAAGTGTTGACTCTTCATCAGAAGAAGCCTCTCCTTCCTTCAATTAGCAGCAAAAGGCCTGTGATCTTCACTCAGGGTGGGTCTTCCACCCTAAACATATTTCGAGTGCTCTGCTTATTTCTGACAGTCTCTGGCATTTCTGAGTGGTGCCCAGAGGAAGCTCAGTCAGCAGGACACACAGCATCATTCATGTGGGTCTACCATCCTGGCAGGGACTGCTGTTTTGGAAGTGTTCCCTCGGGACAGAGATCACTTCATGGACTGCAGCTCTCCGTAGGCCTGCCTCTGTCTCCTCCAGTATAGGCACCTAAAGGAAACACCTGCATTTACAAGCAGCCCAGAATCAGTAGCAAAGCCCTTCTGAAAATCCAGGCCCTGAGTGAGATATGTACATTAAAGTCAAATTCTTTCAGAACACCAGTCACAAGACGTTGGCCAAACCCTTCTAAACTCCAGTCCTTTGATGGCCACGCCAGGTGCCAGGGAAGAAGGAGCCAGCACAGCACAGTCAGTCCAGACAGCCACTGCTCCCTGTGGTCTGTGTGGCAGACTCAAAGTTAGCCAGGCATTTTGCTGGGAAGGCAAACACCACAGCCAGAAGGAGACAGACTGTCTTATTTTTAAGTTCTACTACATAATACAACACTTAGGTTCCATTTACTGCATATACAGTCTCCTAAATACTCTGTTATTTGGTAAAGCTGTGTATCACAGTAAATCCCTGTACCATGTATATTGCAAGGGATTTCCGACACCAAGATACCTTAGGAAAAAAAGATGCATGAGAAATGCACAGTAGGAAAAAATGAAGGTCATATTTTCACTCTCATGTTTTTTTTCTGTCATCAAAGAAGTATAAACACATAAACATAAAACCATAAATCTTATAGCTCATTTTATAATTTTTTATATATTAAAAAGAACTGTTTACCTTCAGTTTCTTATTTTATTCCTTTTGAAAGAGACTAATATAAAAAGGTTTTAAAATCAGGCATTCCACTGCCACTTCCTTTCTATTGCACTATTTATTGCCTCTTTGAGACTGCAGAAGAGGGATGCAAATGACACTTTATTCCATAAGTCTTTGGGTCAAACTCAGTTGCCTACACTGCTGATCAGATTTCCTTTTTTTAATTTTAGCAAGGGCTAGATATAACCCAGCTTCATATTAGATTTTGCAATATAATCTTCGTTACCTAAGCCCACCTACACCTGTCAGCGTACAGCTTTCAATTTTTCTTTCAATTTCTTTCTTTTCCTTTTTTTTATCTTTTTAAGATTCACACATAGAATCCCCACCCTAACTGATTTATAAAACATCAGGGCAAAAGACAATAAATTTGTTTGCTGCAGTTTGACAAAGCCTGAGAGGAAGCATGGGGCCAGAGAGCTGGGAAGGTCCAGGTCCTGCAGTCACATCCAGAGTTAATTGAAGTCACTGCCAGCCTCAGTATAACAGAACTGGAAGTCTCTATTCAGAAGGAAAGAAAAATAATAATAATTAAAAAAAAACCTTTAAAGACGTGCTTCATTCAGGGCACATCAGATCGCCAGCATCACCCACCTGTTGGAAATCAGGCCCACATCTAAACCTTGAGAGCAGATCAGCTCTCATTGCTATTAGATTTCCATTCAGGGGGGCTGGGGAGGGTACACGGAGGCTGCACCCCAGAGTACAACAGCAACATTCATAACAGCCTTCATTCACTCCTCTGCAATAATTCTTCTTCCTGTATTCTACGGAACAGTCATTTAATATTTGTTTCTAGGTAATTAATTTTGGAAATGCTCTTCATTAAAATTGAACAGATCGCCATGTGTTCTGCATGTACTGCAGGCACCCAGGTAACCTGGGGCTTGTGCTGTGCAAATGCAAAGTTGGAGCTATGGGTAGGATGGAGAGAATGCAGATTTATAAGGCTGTTTTTAAAGTGTGAATGAACTGACAAACCTAATTTTCCTCGGTGCAGCAATGGCTCATCCCTACTTAAAAATTAGTAAATGCAGAACAGTGTTGAATATTAAGTGTGCAACCAAGACTTCGGTCTTTCCTGTGCCCTCACTGGAATTATTGAGCTTATAAGTCCAGAAAAATACTAAACCTCCGTTCCCACAAGTTGTGTTCACTCTGCCCACCACAAATTGTCATTTTGGAGTTTGATTGAAAAGTGATTGAGAAGGAGGAGAAAAACAGCCATCAAACCAGGGCCCTGGCTATGAGGCTCCTGCAGCTGCTCCTTAACCATTCTCATGCACAAGTTGGACCATCAGAAACTTCTCCATTCTGTTCCAGCAACCTCATATTTTGGAGGACCACAAAGGTCAGGGTGAGCGCCAGCCATCATGACAGGGAGCAGTATTGTATTAACCAGTGTCTATGGCTCATCTGCACTTTAGAAGTTTGGGACACCCAATGAGGATAACTCATTTCACAATGCTGTTCTATATTCTCCCCAAAAAATTACCAAGGTGATGCTTTCTTTCACTTCCAGACAGAAGGCTGAGTATAATGAGCTTGTGTTCCAGCAAATAACAGGTCAGATTTCCTAACCTGATGAGGGCTGGTAGTGTTCCACCCACATTATAAGGGAGGCTTTGGAATAAAAATAATACACACGCAGTGTCTAGTTATTGTCTATGATTGTCATATAGAATTAAACCTTAAAAATAATTTGGTAATTTTATCAATTTCTCCAAAGAGGTCACTCCACTTTGGATGTCCAGTCTTAGTCAACTGGGACCACATATGTAATCACACAAGCACATTTTAATTTTTATTCAGAAGAGAAGAAATGTAATTCTGACATTCTGTAACTTTTGAAGGCTCAATTATTCAACCTTCATACCCCTCAAACAGATGGAGTTCAGGAGGAGGAAAACTTTGTGACTTGTTTTAAAATAAATGTATCACTGGGTAGGAGAATTAAGTCCTCCACTCACAATTAAGTCTGTGACATCATTCGTTGCTTGAAATAATGGCAGTAACAGGCTGTTATCTTTGAAGTGCTGCTCACCAGAGGTGTATTAGAGCATGGGTGTATGGGAGCATGTTCAAGACTACTGCATCCACTGCTACTTGTAAGTCAGAACACAAATGCAGAGAGATGGCACTCTTGGATCCTGCTGTGGATCCGTTAGGAAGCTACACACCCTTTGGCCTCTTTCCCTCAATCCCCCTTTGGCATCATATTCTGTCCTACTTTGGGCCCTGATGTTTCCCTCATCCTCTTAATTTCATCCTGATCCTCCACCTTCCTTTCTTTTCCCTTGTGGGAGAAGATGGTGGAAAGATGGTGGGAGCATGAACCCCCATGCTCCCACCATCTTTCCACACTTCTGGTAGTTCTTCCCCTCCCAGTACTCCTGCCTCTTCCCATAGGATGAAACACATAGAATCACAAGAGAGAAACCCTTATTGGCTATTCCCCTACCCAGAAACACAGAAATATAAATTCATCACAAACATGGGTTGCAGGGAAGATCTCCCCCAACTCACTCACCTGGGTTCTCTTCCTCCATCCAGAGCCTGGTCATGACCAGTTGAGGGGTGAATCTGAAGCCTCTTAAAGGTACCTAGAGCCTGCAAGGACTGTGACTGGCCCAGGATAAACAACTAGCTGTAAACTCACATATTCAGAAATATCAAAGTCTCGTTAAAAGCAAAATTCTGCACTTCTGTATGAAATCTTGATGTGCTAGACTTTAACAATGAAATAATAGTGATAATTTTTTAGGATGTTCAAGTGTATCAGTTTCCCTTAATTTCATTCTCTGAAACCACGGAACCATGAAACTGGCTCCTTCCAGGATAGTTTGCCTTGAGTCAGAGACTAGTCTGGAAAAGCTCTTTAATTTTTATAAGTTTGACAGAGCTATGAACAATACTGCCGGTCCTGAGCATTAAGAAAGTACAAATCAGGCCATGCACAAAAAGCCTCATAGATTAGCTGTAAAAATGAGTTGTTTGGGGTTTTTTTTAAATACCAGTAAAAGCAGACACCTGTCATTGAGGTGCTTTAGCTTTCTCATTGCATTTGCAAGGCTCCCCTTGCAAACTTTGCCAATTTGCAAACTCAAGAAGCTTTTCTTTTGAAATGAAAGATAGGCTGCTTATATTTTCACTTGTCTCCTGGATCTTGATCTGGATGAAAACATCAAGCACTGAAACACTCAAATCAAGACAGATGGCACAACTATATAAGCAAGAGGAAGCAGAATTTCATGATGAAAAGCATCAAGGAACATATCTATAGGTGATAGCACCAGTGTGTCTATCAAGCTCCTCATATCTCTTACGATAAAATTCCAGCCAATGAATCTCAACTCTGTGGTTAGTTATGTGCTCCTTTCCAGTGCTTTGGATAAGATTTCACTGCATGACAAAAAAAGTGATTTAGGGGTAGCAGTACTTAGTACAGTAAGAAGAGAGTTCAGCTTCTTGCCCTGATCTTATTCTTTCCTTGCATCATGTCTATTTTCCTACCTAAAGCCATGATAAAAATGAGCTGTAACATTTCTAAACCAGCAGCAACCCTAACAAGCCCCAATAAAGTACAGAGGACCAAGGCTGAGGCAGCAGCTTACATGAGTAAGGCCTGAGAGGGATCAGACCCTTTTGGGGCCAGGCTCCACAGAGAAGTATGCATCAGTGAGCACACCTATGTGCAGCCCCAAGCACTCCAGGAGCTCCCTGGCACCCCAGGCTACAACGGGGAGGGGAAACACACCCTGTCTACTATGCTTACAAGAAAGGATGCTGAAGAGCTTGCTGAAAAAGCTGCTTCCAGAGATGCCACATTTGGCAGCCCTGGGAAGTAGGGTGAAACTCCATGGAAGAGGGAAGAAGGGATGTCTCCTGAGAATGCCCCTCTACAGTCCTACCCTCCATCACACTGGCTGCTGTGGGCACTTCTGCCTCTGGTGACCCTTTCCCCAGAAAGTAAACCTTTGCACAGCACTATATGCACTGAGTTGATACCCCGGGGATTTGTTGAGAGAAAAAACAGATATTAAAAAGGCAAGTAAGTGGATGCTTGCTCCTGTACTTCTATATTCCTGTAGCTTCCAGAAGAGTTTCCTTGATGTGTACCTAACCCCTTTTTAGATGGCACACTGACTCTGGCCACTGCAATGCAGCGATGATGCTAACATATCCAGAACTTCCTGGGACATATCTGTGGGGAACTGATAGCACTGTCAGCAAGATAAGGGACAACGGTCCGATATTGAACTGGGCTCCATGGGCATAGAGATAGAAAAAGAAAAGCAAAAAGTGGAAGGCAAGAATCCCAAACCTTCTTACTTTTGAAAAGAGGAACATTTCAAAGTGAGTATCAGGCACCTGTTGTTATGTGCTAATGGGGAAATTTCTCCACCAGATCCACAGGGCAGGTCTGAGATAAGCAGCTGGAGAATGATAAGTTATCTCTGTTTCGATTCAGGAAATACAGATGCTTCGGATGCTAATGGTGTGTCAGCAGGGAACCAGACACACAGTGGACTGGGGTTAAGTAAGCCTAGGAAGGTGTTTATTCATGTATAACATTTGCAGAGAAGGTGACTCCCTACCTCGCTCCTGGCTGCCCAGAGGAACTGCTTATAACCAGAAATATGCTCAGAGAAGTCAAGCGGAAAGGTCAGGCAGGGTGAGAGGTGAATCCCAGCCGTGACAGCCCTCCCGTGAGCGCTGGCACTCCCCAGCTCCGCACACGTCCTGGGAAGGACGGGGGTCTGGCCAGCTGCACCTGCCAACCACGGCACCTCGGCACAACCCAGCCGGGCTGCGGTGCCGGTGCCAGCAGAGGGGCGGCTGCCAGCGCTGAGGGGCTGCACCCTGCTGCAGCTTGGAAGAGTTAGAGGTCACTTGTGCATCCTCTGGCACGGGGCTGGATCGACTGTAGTTAAACCATTCCCAGCAGACATTTGTCCAATCTATTTTCAAAATCCTCCCACTGTCACTCTAGGCAATCTATTCTTGTGCTTTCCAACTGAAAGTTAGAAAGCTGTTCTTAATGTCTAATCTAAATCATAAGTCAACTTTAAAAATGACAAGTATGGTTAAAAGTTTCAAGATTTTCCTAATAATAAATGTGGCTTTCATTTTATTTCTCTGTTGGTTGCTGCACATTCAGGGTACTTTCAAATCACTTTTTAAAACATCCCTCTAGAATCATGATGTATAGAAACCATATTTATTATTTTTCACAAGAGCTGAGAATGTCATTTAATTACATAAATCCAAGAGTAGGAGATTTAAGGAGGAAAAAATTTCAATAAAGTCCTGAGAGAGATGGCAACACTTAATTTAGCTGTAAAAGGTTTTTTGTGGGGGGGGGTTTATCTGTATGCCTCACAGACCCATTGCCCAAAAATGTTTTGAAGTGACAGCAATGTCAAGCAGAAAAGACATCTCACCCATAACTAATAGACAAAAATATCTCAGGTGTGGGAGACATATATTCCTGTGTATATGCATACATATTCCTTCATTTACCACTCATCAAAACCCCTTCTAACTATCCCAATCATATGAACACTGTCTTCCAGTAGATACTTTGCAAGATCCTGTTCAAACCAGTTAATAGCAAGACAAGTATCTCCTCCTGCCTCGCCAAAGATGAACCCCCAGAAAACTGCCACTTTGCTCTGGTGCTGGAATTCAAAAACATTACTCAAAAAAAACTGGACTCACTTTCTTGATTCAAGCTTTTTGAAAGTGCAGCCTAAGGTTGCTACCAACCCTGATTCAAATGCAGAAACACAATAAAAACACAAATAGGAGCTCTGATCTTTTACATCAACAGCACCATATATGAAGGAAAACTACACTGACTCAACTTTCTAGATACACATGGCTGAGCACTGATTCATCCCTGGAGACAAACATGCTCAAAATTTACATCCTCAAAGCTTGTTATTTATCACTGGAAATGCCTAGCTTTTTAACTAGGGTGTCACATTAATTTTGCTTAACTTTAGCATCCGTGGCATAGTCAGCTGTATCTGAGTGAGTTACCCTAGGCACTGCACTTCCTCCCAGAGCAGACACAGAAGCACAGCAGATGAGCTGTGCCTCCCCTTGGCTGCCAGTGGCCCCTGCACTGCAGACGTCTGACGTTAGGCGATATTATCGTCACCCTCGCTGCCTGCATCCTTCTCTCCAGAACTACCCGGGGAAGAGAAGAGAGCAATTCCTGGTAAGAGACAAGCCACTGCCTCTGCTTACCATTTCCTGTCGGCAGGCTCAGGCCAGCCAGCATGCCCTTTTCAAGGTGCCCGCTTATCAGGATTGTAATTGTGATAACCTGGAGGTACTTCCAGGCTGAGAATTCCCTTGGAAAGCCAGGTATATAAAAATTAGGTATTGCAACCCTGAATTTCAGTCTCCCTCTAGGTATCTAGCCTGAAGTGCATTACTAGTCTCTTTTCTGTACCTTCAACAAACACAAGGGAGGGAAGAGAGCTTGTGGGTGTCCTAAGCTGTTTAATTTCTGCTTTTACCACTTCACACCGGACCTATATGTAGGATGTGCCTTTTTCTTTATGGATATAATACACTGTCTACAAATTACATTGAAATCAAGAAGCAGTGCCTATGGTCTTGTCTTTTGCAGACCAACCTAAGATGATAAAATACAGTCCAGTGAAAGATCCAGGACTGTACACTCCTAGAATAGAGTAACAACCATTCATACTCACTGTGTCAACCATGCATTCAAAATGTGAAGGCAAGTAATTTCCAAATGGCCCCAATTTCCACCTTCAGCATGCCTACAGGACATATAGCATCAAGCTGGGTGATCTCTGCTGTGTCTGGAAGAGCTAGCTCTGTTATGCAAAGCACTGCATCTGAAGCCAGTCCCTTTCAATCTGTTCCCCACTCCCTAGACTTTTTACTTTGCCCCAATGTAGCTTAAAATCTACAAGATGAAAATTTTTGTCCTTGTTCCCAAAGTGTTGTGTGATAATAGAAAATCTGGGCCTTGTTGATGCAATCTAGCAACATTATAACCAAAAATTTTTAACTGGAAGTATCACACAACTATAACAAGGGGCAGCTCTCCCATTCCCACCTGTAATGACCAGGTTGTGTTCAGATAGGAGACAAAGAAAAGAGTGAGGTTTTCATCTCCTACCCTTAAAACCAAAGCAGGCAGATTTTTTAATGAATGCACTTATTTTTTTTCCAACAGCCGTGAATATGGACCCCTTTCAAAATAGTGTATGGGCACTGGAGGTTGACCAAGCTTTTCTGGATAGTTACTGGATAAATATGTTTGCGTAGTGTAAAAAATGACTATAAGAAAAATGAAGAAAGGAAATAATGGGGGAGGAGCACAAGAAGCCCTGCAAGAAATTCGTGAGAGCTGGTAGAAGCCACTACACCACCGAATTGTCCTTATGTAGTCCAGCCTAACCATGTTTCACCATCACAAAAGGTTTGAACCAGCAATGCCAAAACTGGAACAAAAGGGCTAAATCAGAGACCCTTTTGGCTGCATGAAGATCTTTTATTTTGAGCAGATAACAAGTTGTCGTGAAGCCATGGCAGGGAAAACACATTGACATGGGGTCCCCCAGGATTACTGGTGCCAAACACAGAAGCTACTGTCAGCTCACAAAATGCTTTACTGACATGCCAAAGATAAAAATTCTGTATTGCCAACCACCCTTACCACACATCCCAAAACATGCCATATGGCTGAAAGTACGACAATGGATTTTGCCATTCCTCGGGTTTGGGTGTGAATTGACAATGAGTCTAACATATAAATTGCATCATCTTTTAACTTTTTGTGATATATAACATCAGACAGCTTTGTCTGGGACAATCCATCATGAACTAGTCTTGTTGACATTCTGGATTCTCTCTTCTGACCTTGTCCTTTCAGCACAGGCATAATTGTGCTTATGATAATTTTATTCCCAGTTAGGCAGTGATTTTGCACACCTTTGAGTTACAGAATAACTAAGAAGCCAGTTCTCTGTACGACTGCTGAAACAAGGCACCTTGAACCAATTTATGCTGAAGCGCAGTCCGGTAGTGTAGCAGTAAATAAAAGTGGATAAACTCACCTCTCTCAGTGCACATAAGTAGGTTAACTCTTTAGTCCTGTTTACTGTTGACTATACCACAGGTGTGCTCTCAGCTGGGGGCTCCCCACTGAGGAAACACCAACCATATGTTTGTGCAGCAGAAAGTGGAGGGGGGGGAGATGTACTACCCAGTCTTCATGGTATAAAGGGTCTAGCAGGCAAAGGGAAGGGATCCAGGCTCATTTCTGCCGCCCAGCTCACTTGCAGAGACTCCCATTTCAGCCACGGAACTCTAGGCTCAGTTATCATCACTAATTTTTATGTACTTGCATATCATCATGGGGGTTTAGGGTTTTTTTTTTTAGAAATGTAGCACTTTAGCAATCATCTAGGGTGATGGGCAAATCCTTTTTGTTGAAGGATCGACTGTTCAGTGTCACTTTAGTGGGAATATACAATTATTATGGTACATGAATTATTTGAGCTGTTCCCTGTGAAGACTGATTGCCTTTCATGGGCTGTGTGTGTGGGAGCAGCAGAGAAATCCCTGCTGTTCCAACTGGTGTCGGCACCCCCAGACAGTCAAGCATAGCTGCAGAAGTGCAACTGTCACGTCACCTGTAGCAGTGCCTGAGTCATGGTCCCTGCCCACCCTGCACTCAAAGCAAGGGAGTGATTTAGCTTGTTTCTAACCACTGGATTTACACGAATGTGAGAAAATAAGTTGGACCGCAAATACTTGAAATTAAACTTTGAGCTGTCACAGAGAGAACGGGGCATGCCACCACATCCACGTCTGCATTTTCAGGGGAGAAATGGTAATGTCAGCTGTAGCTTCCTCTCAATATGAAACTTGTAGACCAATTATTAGATTTGTATAACGAATAGGCTATTGCACTCCCGCTGTGATAACTTGGTAACTAGAGGAGTGCCAGTGTGTTGTAGTTGAAGACCACTACCACCCAGCCACTTCTGCCCTCTTGAATGCTTTTTTCATCTCTGCCACTGAAGCTGACAGGAGGATATGGAGGAACACACATGAGCTTGACCAGAGGCAGAAAGGAAGTTCCTGCAGAATCAGTCGTTCTAAAGCTGGAAAGAGTGGCAAACAGTGGGAGCTCTGCAGGCTGCTACTTCTTTAGCTGCTTGCCACAATATTCTTTTGTGTGCTTTCTGGATCTGCTTCCATTATATGTGTTTTTCAACTGTTTCTGGTGAAGGTTCTTTTTACTGGAGTCTGGATATGTTGCTGAAGATGCTGTTCAAGTTTGCAGACTGCTTGTGTGCTACAAGCTAACTTTTACTGCCCTCAGTGCCTCTAGTCTCATCTATCCAACTTTATTTGCCATCAAATTTAAAATAAAAGGTATTTGTTATTTATTGGAAAGATTAACTCCCTGGGGAATAATTACGTGGTTTTAGCAGTGGTCTGACTGCATGTCCTGGGCTTCAGACCTGAAGGAGAGGTGCTTCTGGAAATCAGGGCCAAAGAACAAGACAATTTACCCTTATCTCCTCCACAGCCTCCTCACCTACTCCATTTCTCGAAGTTGTTACTTAACGTAGCATTAAACATAAATGGTTATCAATCCAGTCCAGAAAGTGGGCAAGAGACATTATTAGACAAGAAATGGATGTTTTTGACAAATGCTGAAGCTCATGGAGGAGCAGTGACACTGCAATAACAGAAACTGAATTTCAATAGAGCTGAAAAAGCAATTATCTGGTACCATGGAATGAAGTGAGAACAAGGAAACACATCTTACGATGTTATGATTCCTCTTCCTCACAGTTTTTTGTGGTGGGTAGGGGGTTGCTATGACTTTTGCATTTAACCATGAGGCTACCGAAGGCCACCTCAGCTCTGCTGCACAGTTGCTTTCCCAAAACAGCCCTTTGGGTAGTAATGTCTGTCTGAGTCTCTCTTCCTCAGACTTTTCATCAGGAGCTTTCCTGGAGGTTCAGCACAAAGGCAAACACAATGAAGAACCATCGAGGCACAACCAGTAACCCACCACCAGGCTGGGAATGCTGCCGGGAGGACGGAGCCGACAGGGTCGCCTGCCCCCGGCATCCTCCGCCCCGCGGGTGCGCACNTTTTTTTTTTTTTTTTTTTTTTTCCTGCGGAAATCGAGGTTAAAACCCTGAAACCCGAAGCCCTGAAACCGAGCTGCTTGGCCCCGCCGGTGGCACGGCCCCGCCGCACACGCCCGTGTCCGCTCCGTGGCCCGGGCGCCGTCGGGATGGGAAGGGAGGCGGGGGAGTGGGGAGGGGAAGGGGACGGGGCCGCGGGCGAGCGCAAACCGCAGGGCGNGTGACCGCGGAGCTGGAGGGGTGAAGGAGCAGGGGAAAGGGGGTTTCTCACGGGCAGGAAAAGGCAGGATCCCGTGTGCCTGCGTGAGGGAGGGAGGGAGAGCGGCTGAGGTTTTTTTATTCTTGAGAGAAGCAATTAAACTCAAATTAGTTGCACTCATGAGGTGGGAAGAGAGCCCCGTCTCTCCGTCCTTACTCCTCGAGGCGGCCGACGGGGGCAGCCCCTGGGGCAGCGTGGGTGCCCGGGCCGCTCCTCAGAGCATCCCCGGGCTGCGGGCGAGGCGCTCCCGCGTCTCCCTCCGCACCCGCGCACCCTCGGCGCTCCCCCGCCCCGCCCGGCCTCGCCTCGCCGCCACATCCGGGGCGGTGGGTGAGGGAAATTCAAGTTAAAGAAGGGCTGACCCAGGGCTGCTCCCCGGCCCCGATCCCAGCCCGCGGTGAGCCCCCGGGGTTCGGGAGGAGCGGGACGGGGCCGGGAGTTCTCTGTGAGGCCGCCGGCTGCCGGCGACCGAACAAGTCCGGTCTCCCCAGCCTGCATCTTAATCCTGAAATCTGGAAATGGAAATTGTTTGATGTATGAGGAGACGTTATCTAATTAGGGCGTAAGAAATTTAATCTTTCCAGCAGGCAGGTCATATAATTAATGTTAATTTAACGCTCAAATTCTCAGTCATTAATTTTTATTCTCTTAAATGTAGTTTGGCAGGGCCCCCTGATCCATGGCAATGGATTTTACTGAATGTAAGAGCACACTTGGTCTTTGGAGTGAATTACTGCAGCCCTTCCTATCCCAATAACAAGATCACATCATGTATGCATTATTAAGCCATGTAATTGAATGGTCCATAGTTTGCATATCAGACTATTAAAGTAATGTGTTTTGCTTTTCTTCCAACACGTAATGTTAAAGCCTTTGCGAATATTTGGTGATTCTGATAATTATCACCAAATTACTACAAATGTTCTCTTCATTAACGTGATTTCTCTCAAGCATTTTTTTAAAAATGTCAATAATACATTAAGTGGTAGCTTGTAACGTGTTTTTTTAAATAAAACTTGTCAACTACAATTCAAAAATTAGAAATCAAGAAGAGAAAGAAAGAAAGAAAAGAAAGAAAGAAAGAAAGAAAGAAAGAAAGAAAGAAAGAAAGAAAGAAAGAAAGAAAGAAAGAAAGAAAGAAAGAAAGAAAGAAAGAAAGAAAGAAAGAAAGAAAGAAAGAAAGAAAGAAAGAAAGAATTCACAGTTGCACGGAAGGAAAACAATTCTCCTCTAAGATTGGAAAAGACGACTTCCCTTTTTTCCCTATTTCAGATAAGCGACTACACACCTTAAAAGTTGCACTTCATCGGGAGCAAAAGTGCATGCAATCTAAAGAACTGTCGATTGCAGATGATACAGAACAGATGGAGGAACAAAGTTGGAGCTTTTCCCTTTACAGGGAATAGATGGGGACATAGGCAGACAGAGAGATTGATTTGAAAAGATACTGACCTCTCTCCTTCAGCTGCAATTTAACTTGTCCTGTGAGGGGAAAAAAAAAAAAAAAAAAAAAAAAAAACAAAAAAAAAAAAAAAAACAAAACCCGC
>WAAG01006705.1:0-10650 GCA_013390105.1 Tichodroma muraria
TCCAAGATCTTAAGATTTTTCTATTTTTTTTTAACAAAGAAGAAGCTTTTCTCCTTTTTGGACGTAGCTTGCTTGTTCTTATGCCATTCTTTGAACAAAATCTGATACCTTCAAACAGTGCCTGATCCAAAGCTTCTAAAAATTAATGTGTTTCTTTAGGTTTGATTCACTGAATACTCAGAGAGGACTCTTAAGATATAGTCATCTTATGTGCTCTGGAGATAAGAAGATATTTCAACCACTTGTCTTGATTTCCTGTTTAGAAATGTAATAGAAGGTGGTGCTTTAAGAATAAGGATTAACCTGATGCGCTTAGAAGGCCACTTTTGAATGTCTGTTGATTCAAATGTTAGTATTTCAATGAGTCATACAAATCTGTTCTGAAAAGTGCCTACTTTACTGTCCATCCAGTGAATGTAAATAACCAGTTATAGACAATTGCACAGTCCAGGTTTGATCAGGTGAATCCTACCCACTCTGGGTGCAGTAACAGTTCCAACTGTGCAGTTCCAACAAGTTGGAAGAGAATTTATATGTAATATTTTTCATCAAGGGAAATGTCTTCAGCTAATAGGGAAAAAAAGGTTTTAATTGTAGTGCATAAGAGATTTTCATAAAGCTCCACTCTGATAGCTCAGGGCAAGTTTCAGTGCATGGCACACCCATTGACAGTGTAGTGTAAAACATTATGGCACATTCCATCATCAGAAACAGCATCAGAGGTGTTCTGGGAGAGGTTTATAGCCTCTCCTCCTGTCAGTACTTTCCAGCAAACACAAATTCTTCAGGCCGACATCCAAGCAAGGAATGTGCCCTCCTACTGCCACAAATGATCTTCCACACACTTTTTTTTAGTATTCACTTTAATTCTTGTCCACTCACTATGAGTGATAAAACAGACTATTGCTTCCTTCCTAGTTCCATGAGCTGCTGAATCACAGTTTCTACTAAGACCTCATCCAAAGCCTATTGAGATTGATTAAAATATTTATCCATCCCTAAATGAGCTCTGCTGCAGGCCTTGAGTTCAGTGATGCATAAGGCAACTGGCTAAGCTTTTGAAAAGAGAATACTATGCTGGAAGAGGCTGTAGTGATCTGATACAAATTTCCACATAACATTCCACATAATCTGAAATTGTTCAGATTTCCTCGAATTCACCTCATTTCATGGAAACATATTGTTTGTACCACAATCTGGAATGCCTGCTGAATCCAGACCATCCAAGTTCACTGTCTAATGCTAAAAGCAGATACAGGACATTGACCATTCTAGTACTCACTGCTTTATTTTTTGTGGACACTTCCCCCAATATTTTAAGTAGTGTAGTGCTTAGGTTTTTACATTTACTGCAACAGTAGTTTTTTTATAAGTGATATTAGAGAAAAGCAGGCTTTCTGTGCATGTGTTTCCAGCCAACCTTCACTGGCTACTCAAGTGTACTAGAGCTTGCTAGGTGCTGAGGTCCTTATAATTGATCAAGGCAGAGGTTGCTTTCTGGACTCATTAAGAAACCATTCTGGTTTTTTGTATTTACTTAAACACATTTTATTTAAAATATACTTAGGCTGCAAGTCAGAGGTGTGAATTTTGCTGGTACTGGTACATACATTTGGGCTAGAGTTAAACTGAGTTGTATAGAAACAGGTAACAGTATCATTGTTAGCACAGCCAGTGCTGTAGATAACTTCTGCAGCCTTTAGTGGCTCTGTTTGCCAGACACCATAAAGGATTAGCAAAATAAGGTTCCTGGAGAGCAGCGAAGGTGGTAAAAGTGGAATTTCATAATGATGACATTTCGCAGATGGGTGTACAGCTTGGGTCTGGTAATGCTTTTTTAACTCCAAAATGTGAACATTGAAGGAGAGGGAACTAGCTTCTCTGGCTGGCATTCTGAACACAAGAGCAACCTGTTTTACTTTCCAAATTGTGTCTTCACTGTATCCACTTGACCAGCTTGGAGCAGTTGAAGGTTATTAAATCCTTTCATGCTAAGTTATATTCCTTCAGATTTATTCCTAATATGCAGAAGTGAGGTCCAAAACCAAATTTCCTTTGCATGGTGACCTTTGTGCACAAATTAGTCTTTCAGGTGTTTGTAAGAAACAGGCATTTAAAACATACTTAGGCCTGAGATGCTGACAAATAGTTGTTTCTACAGCTTTAAATGTGTAGACCAGCTAAGGTCTTTTGTTTAGTTAAAACACAGATGTCTTAGCAGTTAATTAGTACTAATGTGGTTTGTTCCTTCTGCTTGTTCTGGATGGACAGGAATTTTTTAGCTGAGAATGTTGTGTACTCTATAACAGAAGCCAGTGGGTATGCAAAAGCTTTTTATAACTAAGTGCCCCTAAGTTTAGATTTGACCAGTTTAGCACAAACTGAAGCACTGCTTGTTTTTGTTTGAGTTACCAGTCTGACCTAAATCAAACAGTGACATGACTGCATAACAAAACCCTAGTGTAGACAGCTGTCAGTGGAAACGATCAGATCAACAGAGTGATGGGGAAAGTAATAGTCCTACAACTGGTAGGGTTGTATGATGAATTATGCTTACCTGAAACCCAAGTCAAGTTCAACAGAACAAATAGCTTAGCACTTAGTGAGCATGAATGGGATACCAGTTTAACTCAATTCTCTCTAATTGTGCTAATTTTCCAATTACTCATGACCCATTTTTATTCTTTGTGTGCAGAGAAATGTGCAGAATAGGCTTGAGATACATGGTATAATTATAGGCAGTCACTGGCTATAGGGCTGAAAGTTTTCTTCGATTCTTATCTGCCCATGCTCCATAGTTTCTTATCTACATACTGTACTGATACCCACTTCTGGCTGGTGGGGCTGTGCTGCCAACAGGGCCACTGAAATGAGCTGCAGTAGTTGCAAACCTCTCTCTAGAAAGCACTGTGTAGCACAGACTGCAGAATAGGGTTTGGAGGGCTGTGGATTGCAGAGCTGGGAGATGCTGAATGGAGAATGGGAGAAGGAACCATCACACAGTAAAACTGCTCCCTGTCCAGGTACAGTAGTTAGTGTTTGGGCACCAAAGTAGGACCACATTTGATAAAAGAATGTAGGATTTGAAGTGGTATTTCAGGGAAACTAGAGTATATATTACAATGAAAATTAGTAACTGCAGAACACTTTTGAAAATCAAGACCTTTAGATGCTGGTAAGATACGACTCTTGAAATTGTCCAAATGGGCTAATATGTATTTAAGTTTTCTGCTAACTGGGAACTTACTGAATCCTTACATACCACACTTGATTTCTAAATGAAAATGACCATGAAAATCTTCTACATGTACCTACAATGTAGTATACCCTGTGTGGAAATGAAATTATGAAAACATCTCTGAGTGTATGGATACATGTGTAAGAAATGGAACTTGCATGTTGTTTTAAAATGGAATGTAACCATTTCTGTTCTTCCATTTCTTATCTGTTCTAAATCTATTCAGGACAGAAGGAAATCTAATATGAAAATCCATTTATTCTCTTTCTGCTGTAGAATTCCTTTATAGGCCTTTTTGTAGAAGAAGAGATCAAATACTTATACCAAAGTATCTAAACTAGCAAGCCCCTAGGAGAAAAAAGGCAAGATGGGAATCTACAATATTGTTGCACAAATGGGCAAAATCTGTGAAATTTCTAAGCATTTTCACTAATGAACTTTTGGGCTACATTCATGCTAATGAATTAAATAGTGCCAGCAAATGTTCTTGGGACTGGAAATTGATTGTCTGTACCCTCAAGTTGACCTTGGCATGGTTTTGCCCTGGCTATGGTGTTCTCTTGAACAATTTGTGGTGCAGTTTGGGGGTTACCATGGACCATACCTGATAGGAAGTGGGGATGTGACCAGCTTGTTTTGAAGACTGAGAGAGCTGATTATTATTGAGAGGTCTGGTGAAGTGCCAGTTTGGCTCAGTGCCAGGGAATGGAGATGTGTACTATGTGTGGCTTTGCCATCTGAGGCTGGGGTTCTTGGGATGCAGTGCTACTTGCAAGCTCTTTTTCCCAATCTCCAAGAAAAGGAGTGGCAGCGGCTGTTCATCTTCCCTGTCTGTCTCTCACATGTAACAAGGAGTTACTAAGACCAACAGCAAACATCTCCCAAACTTTGCTTTATCATGCACCTTTTGCAGGTGAGGAGCTGCCAAGACTGACTTTGCAAGCATCAGTTGGTTGCTGTAATATCACACCTTCCTTGGTCTGCAGAAGTGGTACCCTGTCTTCTGTCATCACAGACTGGTGCTCCAAAAAGAATCAGCAGAGCTATGAAAACCTAGAAAAGCAAATGTAAAAGATGTGAAAAGACTGCATGACTGCCTAGCATACAATTAGAGCACAGTGTTTATGCATATTACTCTTCATATCTTATTTTTATAAGAACATAGTGTGATGCTTCTGTTTAGGACTGTAACTGACTGCATTTGGCTGAGTACCACAACACAGAGGATGCCACTCCAGCAGTTCTGAAGAGGCACACATAAAAAATTGGGTATAATTTCTAAATATGTTAGAGTTGTCCTGCAATGAAAGAATTTGGACAAATCAAACATTAGATGTGTCTAGTCTACACAGTTAAAATGAACATGCTAAAGGAACAGAATCGTACCCTACTTGCTTCAGTGCACTTTTACCAATCGGTTCACATTTAAGCAGCTACGAGGCTCCTTAAATTTCTGCCAGCATCCTTCTCCCTGTTCAGACCCAGAACCGCTCCCGACTCGCCTCCGGGCCCGAGCCCCAGGCCAGCGCGCCTCTGCGGGCTCTCCGGGTCTCTCCAAGTCGATAACCGGGCGCCTCTCCTCAACAGGCTGCCGCTCTGCTCGGAGCTGCAAGCACAAAACGGTGCTCTCAATGCTGCTTTTCTGTGGTGTTGCGTTCTGGGAATCCCGTTTCCCAGCTGCATCAGCCCCAGGACGTGGGAGCGATGGCTGAGGGGAGGTGAGACGCCCCCGTGGGTATGTGGGTACGTATGTGTAGGCAGATACAGATGTGCTGCCGCCGGGCCGCCCACCCCGGGCCGCCCCGGGAACGCCCCGCGGGTGCTCATGCGGCTGCCGCCGGCGGAGCGTGCCTGGCGCTGGGGCAGCGGCGGCCTCTCCCTTCCCTCCCCCGCCCGCCAAGGCGCCTCCCGCCCGGCCACAGCCCCGGCCCCGGCCCCGGCCCTGCGCACAGCGGCGGACTCACCGGCAGCGCGCACGGAGAGCCATGGCGCGGTCCCGCGGCGATGTCCGCTTCTTCCTCCTCCTCCTCCTCCTCTGCAGCTTCGCGGCGGCCGGGTACGTGGGGCTGGGACGGGAGGGGGCGAGGGGCACCTCACCTTCCTTCCTTCCCTGCCGCCCGGCAGCGCAGAGCTTCCCGGGGCTCCCGGGCGCCCGCCCGGCAGCCGGTCCCGAGAGCGGGCAGAGCAGCGCTGCCACCGCAGCAGCCGGGGGGTGAGCATCACCTCCAGCCTCCGCAGCGGAGAGCAACAGAAGAGCTTGGCAACGTGTGTCGTATGTCTTTATGTGGATGCGGTTACTTTTTTTGAGAGTGTGTTTCCCTCCCTGCCCTTTCTCCCTCTGCCCGTTTGGACTTTCCAGACCTACGTTCCTTGTGGCAGCTCCCTGGAACATCAGGCCTGGAGCAAACTTGACTGTTGGGGTAGCTCTGCTGCCGGACAGCCCAGCACGGGTCACCGTAAAGGGAGAAGTGATCAGAGATAACGAGACCATCTTGAGCGGGGAAATGGTCTTTGAGAAAGGTAAGAGAAAAAATGGACTTGGTTTGGAAGTATTTCAGTTTGTCTTCTCACAGAAATATTTTGTTCCTCCCAAAATATCACAGCTTCTAAATGGTACTAAAATAGGAAATTTATTTTACCAAGTAGGAGTCGCTATGGGAAAACAGTCTTGTACACTGCTGGCTCTGTTTGGAGTTGGGTAACTGAGCTGGATATGAGTGATTGCATGGGTGTGCTGTCTGTAAACTCTGAAAATAATCAAATAGCAGCAAAGTGTGATGGATGTGGAATTTCTGAGGAACCAGGAAGTATTCTGCTCTGTGTAGTGGGGCCACTGTAGAAGTAGAGGAAGAGTTGCTTACTGGTAGCTTGTTAAGGTGCAAAGTGGAAGCATGTGGGAGAACGGAAGGGGTGGAACAAACAAGGTAATACACCAACTGGAGCTGCTTCTTCATGCTCTTAGAAAGTAATGACCTGAAAACCATAGGAAAGTGAAGATGACTGTGTCAGACATTTAGAAGCTTCTGTGCATTTGAAGAAACAAGAGCTTTTAAGGATCAGGAACTGAATTGTGGAGAGGTTGGAGATTGAAGATAAGTAAACATGAGAGGAGACTGATTTAATCTATGCCACCAGGCAGGGGTAGTGGATGTGGTGGGAGTTCTGAAGAGCTGAGATATCCTGGCCAATGTTCCTTTTCAGAAAGGTCACCTGGAAACAGAAGCATAGAGATATGCTACCTGAGATTTGTCCTCATGAGAAAGAAAATGTTTTGTATGGATAGTTCAGCTTTACTGAGAGTAAAGAGTTCAGCTTTACTCTTTACGTAGTAAGAGCACTGCTCTTACTATGAGGCGATATAACTGACGTCTAAACTCTAGCTTTTTATTTGTTAAAAGTAGAAAGTCTGAAGGCAGCGTGAGATACTGAAAGATCTATCCTGCTATAATGCTCTTTCTCTACTGCTTGTGTAATTCTTCTGTTAACGTCTTACAGTTAATGTAGATGCCTTAATTGGAAGCATCACACCTTCATTTCAAAACCTTCACAGCCTGTAGAGAAGATTGAGGCTTTGAGTTGTGATGGAGTGCATTTGAGAAGATCAAAACATTTTGATGTAGAACCTAAACAAACCTAACCCTAAACCAGCCAGCTTTTGTTGTTTTCTTTTGAAAGCCAAAGTTTTAAAAAGAAAATAAATTTTCTCCTTTTCTTTCTCTAAATATACTGGCTTTTATTTCCTGCTTCTGTTCTGCTTTAATGTAAGAGTTCAGTGAGCCTTGCATGAGTTTCAACCTGTCTGTTTTTGTCCTCCTCAACATTAAAAGCCAGACAAGCAACTGGTAATTCCAGGCTTGTGAAAATATGTGTCTGTCTTCTGAGCACACAGAATAATGTTTGACACTGGAAGCTGCTGAAGTCAAAGTGAATGGTAGGTTATCAGGGACAGGTATGGCACTGTATCAGACTGGATGCAGTGAGGAAAAAGGACACATGCTGTAGTGTATTACTAACTTCTAGCATTTTCCAGTCTCTTAAGTATATCTTTAAATTTTCTATGCTTTTTTACTTGATGAGTGGAACAAAAAGCAAAAAAAAAGTGCTGAGCATACCTTGTATATCCTCCTGCAAAATTCTTAACATTTAGTATGTGGCCGTCAATTCTTTTCTAGTCATGTTATATAATCTGTTAGTCATTTGTTTTCTGAGAACAAATATGTAGGCAAAACTGTTAAAGGCCAGGAGTAAGGGAACTGCCCTGTGAAACAGGATGTAGTCTTGAAGACATGTATCCAAAGGTGCTACAGGTGTGGATCAGTTCTGACTCCGAGACAAAGTAACTTATCAGTGAGAAACAAATGCAGCTTGTCAGAAAAAGAACATAAATCTTTAAAATTTTCATTGAAGAACACAACAATCTTAAGATAAAATATGAAGTAATATTGTTATAGCTGAGCTTAGTCTGTGACTGAAGGAGGACCAGAGGTTTTATGAAACCAGATGTTGCAGCTGAAGGAAAAAAACCAAGCATATCTCTGGGAAAACAAAATCTTCTTTAAGTTGCATAATGGTTGCACATATTAGTGCCCAGAAAATGTTGGTTTATCTGTCACTGAATACCTGCCTTGGTTAGACTGCACATTCAGTGGGACTGTTGCCTAAGCTGGCTCAATTATGCTCTGTAGTTTTCCTTCCATGGTGACAGCAAAAGCAGGGGATTAGCTGCTCTGAGAAATTAATCTGACTGAAAAATAGTTTTTATTTTGTTTGAATGTTTTTTTAGGCAGACAGGTTCAATGCGCAAACGTTTGTGCTGATGGAACTGAGTTGGAAATTGGATGCTGGAGAAATAGGACAGGCTGAGGACACGGTTTTTATTAGGGATGTTTAATCTGACAGACCAAGTTCATTCAAGAACCTCAGTGTAAAAGGTATTATATACCTGTCTGCCAAATGCTTCTGCAATTGCTTTAAACTAATGATTCAGCCTGGTTCTCTAGCAGCAGCTCCATATGATATATAAAGAGGTGTAAGTTTCTGAATTAGCTCCGTGAGAGGACCTTATTGTATTAGAGTCATTTTTTTTTTTAATTTCTATAACAAAATTCTTGCTTTGTATAAGAAATAGAGTGTTTTCCCTCTGATGTTTGATAAAACACTTATTATTCCAATATTACTGGAAGTGGAATTTAGATATTTGAGTGATTCTTGGGCAATTTTCTGTTAGAGAAACACTTTAGCAGTGGAGGTTGGTTCCCATCACTATTGTGCTTTTTATATAACTAAGGGAGAATAAATATTAATAAGTGGCTGGTGGGTATTTGGAGTGAAGGAGAAAGTGTGCATGCACATGCATTTAAAGTTATTTTGAGCTTGGCACAATATTCCAGAATCTAAAGGTACTGTATAGGAAGGGAGATTGTTTAGGACCAATATTTTGGTGTGGAAATTAAGTTAATTACATTTAATATAGTGAAAAAAACCAAAAAAACAAAAACTAAATGTTTGCAAGGGGGAGGTTGCTGCTACGGGTAAACTTTGTGTGAGCAAGCACAACCCAAAAAAATAGAATGCGTCACCAGGAGAGAATAGGTTTCTATTGCCTAGAGCAGATGCCAGGAAAACACAGAGCACTAACTAAAGCTGTTTTTGTCCACTGTACCAAGCCTTGACACACTTTCTGTGGAGATGCAGTATCAGAAAGATCCTCACCCTGATTGAAAATGGCTGCAGAAGGTAACAATGGCTTGTGTGCAATTAGAGCTGTTGGGTTTTCTGTGTCAACAATTGCAAAAAAGAAATTATTGGAATAACAGACAAGTTAAATTCCCCGCATGAATAACTTGATCTTTAGTGATTGCAGCGAAGGGTGACTCTTGCCATGCATATTTATCCAGTCATTGGTAATAAAGATGTAGTACGAATTGACAGGAGGTGTTTTCTTACAGGGTTTGCTACCCAGACATTGACGTGTGTTAGTGCATGAGAAACCTTTTACCTTAATTGTGAGAGGTTCTGAAAAGTATTTTCTGTGTTGGTGCTAGAATGATTTGGAAAGAATAAATAGCATATAAGATGGGGAAAAAATTGGTTTTCAGAAAATCTTCTATGTATAATAAGGTGTCATCATTTGCCCAACAGCATGAATGTTTTTAATTCTAAAGAATAAGATTCAATAGTTAAAGCTTTGGCTATATGAGGTGCAACATAATGTATTTAAAGCATGGTGAGTGAGAGTTATGTGAACTTACTGAAAAATTTGGTTTACGGTAACATGCATAGTTTGTAAATTACTTGTATGTGTTAACAAATTTATGCTGATTTGCTGTATTTCCAGAGAGGAAGTGCACTTACTTGTTAACAGAGGTTACTGAGCTGGAGCATGGTAAATACTCAGCTAGGATTTATGAAGCATGATAATTTGTGAGAATATTTGTCAAGCTCAGACATGTAGTGATCCTCCATAGAGACAATGGAAAATCTCTTTTTACCAGAAGGCATGTTTTACATACTTAATAATATGATTCTGACCACATCAGTATGAGAAATAGTGAGAAACACTAGGAATAGTAAGTTGTAAAGTAACACCGAAATGGGAATGAATGGCCTAAAACAATCAGTCCCTGTTATTAACCTTGAGTTGTCTCTGTGCCTTATGTCAGGATAAAATGAGTGAGTTATTGGTGACTATACTGTCTGTGCTGAAAATCTGTGGGGTGAAAGGTTTTGCTGGCAGTATAGTGAAACATCTCCTTTCTGCCAAATTTTTCGTCAATGCCTGAAAAGCCAAACAGTGAGAGAGCAGGAGTTGCAGCAGTGATTTTGCATCCATAACCTCCATATCCAAGTAAGTGTAGCTGTGCCTTATGAAAAATAACTTATTAAAAGGTCAACACATGCACATAACCTATGCAAAATCAGAATGAAGGAAACATTTTTGGGAAGGAGATGTTGGGGCTGGACCCAGAGACAACTGAGCTGGTAGAGAAGAAGGCACTCTCTTATGGGCTTTCATATTGCTGGAGTACATAAAAGAAAAAAAACAACAACAAACCCAAGAAGCTAAAATAAGAAAATAAAACCTAACAGGTTTCTGTGCCTGTTGTTGAACCCATCCTGCCAACAGGCTCATTAAGTTGTTTGCTGGAAAATGCAACTATATAGCAATAGCAATGGCAATCCCAGCCAGTACTTGAGCTTTATTTTATTGTTTGGATGCTGTTTGAGATTTGAGGGAAAGAGTCCTTTTGTGACTCAAGGCTTATGTGTTTGTACATTAAGTTTTTCTGGTCACCATGTTCTTTGTCGATATCCAGCCAAGGAGGGTGTGGCAGATTGAGCACAACAGGCTGTTTCACAGTACCTTCAGATGGGTGGGATAAAACAGAAATGCAGATAGTGGGGCAATGTGT
>WAAG01006707.1:6294-18505 GCA_013390105.1 Tichodroma muraria
TATTTAATAATCCAAAATATATTTAATATTGTTTAAGCTCTAATTCATTTCTTTCTAGATCATAGGAACTAAAAGAAGTTTCTGCTACAAACTTAGATTTATATGTCATCATTAAAATCAGTCAGATGCTGTTGTCGAAGATAACAGCCATTAACCAAGAGGATGTGGCTATGTAAACACAGGCAAGCTCAAAACCCTACAGTAGCAATAACAACCCCTCCAAAATACAGAAACAAAGATAAGGAACTATCCAATAGTTGAAATCTGGAGACCTTGTGGGTGTAGGGGAGACAAAGTCCTGTACTGATCCTTAGACAGCATCCTCATTCTTCTAACACAAGAGCAGGCAATCACTCATTAACAAGAGTAACACTAACAATTTTTCCTGCTCCTCATGGTAAGTGCCATAACACCAGAAATTTCTTTAAGAATGTGTTTTGCAGAACAGAGCATGACACATTGAAAATACGAGAATCCAGGTTTCTTTCAAGATGTCATAAGAAATATACCACCTGAAGTGTTCAGTATCTTGCTCACCTAGCATTATTATTATTCTTACTGGAAATGAGATTCAATCATATGTTAAGAAAAGCTTATGGGCTGATTTTCTAAAGAAAGCAGCTTGCAACTTGAGACAAAGCTCAGAAATGCATACTCAAGACAAAAAGACTTAATAAAGGTCAAAGGTTCAGATAAATTCTGCCTTTTGGCATAAGCATTAGGTGTATTAAAAAGTATTCAAAGGGACTTCAGTCACTTTTATGCTCAAGTAAGATCAATTTATAGTATTAAAGACATCTGTTCTAGTATCTTTAGTAACTATGTTTACATAACAAGCGTTCTCTGTCACAGAATATTATAAAACTAGTATTACTTATTCAAGGATCTGAATTCCCTAGGAAATTATGTGGGGCCAAACAGTATTATACAGTTTTTCGTAAGTGTTTATGGCAGAACTTCAACTACTTTCCTGTCAATGAAGTGTCCAGAGTGTTTTTTTTTCTCCATGTTTATCTTAAAAACATTAATTTTCAGAAATTAGAAACATGTGACAATAATGACTTCTGCATACTGCCAGAAGCTAAATGCAGTCTTTATAATGAGAAAGATTAATAACAACTTATGTCCCAGTAAATCAGTTAGATTCACAAAACAAGAATGTTTTCACCAGCAGCACTGAAAACGCTGAAGACTCTAGCAAATAGCCTCTCACAGCTCAAAGAGGCAGAGAACACCTATTCTGAGAAACAGTCAACACAGTACTTATTTTGAGTTCAAAGTCTTACCAAAGAGTAAGTGCTCACTTTCTTAAAAGTGGCAAGATGTCCATACTCTGACCTCTTCATCAGGAATAGCCCTAAATAAAATTTTATTAGACATCCTAAATTCACAGAGTAGTCACTAGCATAATTTGGGGGTTGACAAATAGGTTCAAATTTTCACTGCATGCAAAACTCATTCTACATTTCAGTTTAGAAACTGAATATCCACTATATAAGATCTACGTATAATTCTGTACACAAAGAGTATCGTGACGATATTTGCAGACAATGTTTTTTAGCATAAGTTGTAATGTTCACTGTGTCCAGGCTTCCTGACCAGACTTATCTCAAGGTCCACAGCAATGCAAAAAATCTCTTTTCAAAGCAGCCTTTCTTTCAAAAAATTACCTTTCTTTTCATATCTCCAACTTGAACTACACACACACACGCGCACACACACACGCACACACACGCACACACACAATTCAATCAATGTGCAGCACATTTAAATAATGGGGAAGCTCAGAGAACATGGGTACTACAAAGTCACCTAGGCAGTTCTTAAGCTCACTCCCAAGTTTTGCTGAGTCACCTATAGATGATGAAAAAGCAAGTGTGTTATATGTAGATGAGGGAGGAAAGAGAAAGGACTTATTACAGTTTGCCAGACCTTTTTCCACAGAAGTTTTGGGGTTTTGTTTTTTGTAGGTTTGTTTGGGAGGCGAGTCCACAGGCAGCAACTCCTTAAACATCTCTAAAAGACAACGGACAAAAACTAGAAACTGCTGACCTTCCAAGCATAGCAGACTGTGGTTGAACATAGCAGCACACAGCTACAGAGCACACTGTGAGGCTGGGGACTGCAGAAGGCAGCCCAGTGCCATGTGCTGGGCAGTGCCTGCGCTGACGGTGCTGCCTGCCGCTGAGCTCTGTGAGAAGACTGATTTGTTAACTTGGCTGTCACTGCCACCTGCCAGCTCCTTCCCTGGCATGTCAGAGCTTTTCTCTCCCTACAATATGCTAGCATAACTGCTTGAGCAATTATTTGCTTAAATAGTTCAGTTAGAATTCCTTGGGCTAGCTTTGACATCAGTAGTATAGTTTTTAAACTATTTTTTTGCAAAATTTTAAGCCTAGAGATGATATGGGAGTAATGAGTAATCACATGGGTTATGTGATGGATGCTAATGTGCAGCAGGGACAGTGTCAGGGAATCCTGGAGCAGAGTGGCAAACAGAGTGAACAGAGTGAGATGGGGTAGCCGGACAAAGTCTCTCTTCTCAGCTGTAGAAGAGGATCAGCAGCCAGACACAGGGAAGAGGAAGGGGAAGGAAGGTAAAAGCTGAAGACCATTGGCATGAACAAGCAGTGACCCACTGACAGGACAGTTCAAGGTGTTCAGAGTTGATCCAGGCATAGAGCTGGGATCCTTGGAAGGGCTACCAGCAGAGCAGCACCAGGTCCTACAACTACAAGCCACTCAGCTTGCTGAATGCCAGAGTAGTTTGTGGCTGATAACATCGAAGAGCCATTATTGTGTTAGTCCCCATGCTCATGAGGAACCTGCAGCTGATGTCCATCATCAAGCAAAAAAACACACAATTAGTGCCTCCGTTGAGAGAGACCTGGGCAACTCAAGCGACAAATGCTTTCCTGTTTGCTGGCTATTATATTTAATACAGCACTTTACAAGTATGATCTAATATATTGTGAGACTTGGGACATAGGGTTACTATGGTTATAACCTCCTTTGCTTTCTTCCCCTTGCAGGGGGAAAGCAACAAATCGCAGGCAACAAATTAAAAGTAGAGCAGGAAATATTGTTTACAGATATTAACGGATCCAGTTCTGGATTGTCTTAACATAATTCTCTTTATCCATCATCAATGAAGGTTTATTAAAGGTTAGAAGAAAACAAATGATCATGGGTACATAGACTGGGGGATAAGCTTATTTTTGCTAATTGAGATGAAAACTTCTGAGGCCCAATTCCTACTGTAGGCTGCTCACTATGTAGCTTGCCAATCTTTTAACACTATTACAATTAGATTTATACTACTTTGCCAGACAAAATACTTAAGGAATTTACTGGAATGATTGCAAATGGATACTTTTTCCCCTTTTCTATTTAAAAAAACCAAGTTACCCAGTTGCCAGAACCATATTTAAAATGGAACATCTACCAAGAGCTTTATATGGCCCTCATAATTTCTGTTCACCTATCTGAAACCAATCAGAACAAGTAGAAATCTATTTAGGAATATGGCTGAAATATATTTTAATCCATAAATAATATATGAAACTGCCTAGGGAGGATTTTAAAAGGGGGTTCATTGACATGGGTAAGAAATTTTGCACTTGCAAATAGAAATAGTTGAAAACAATGCAATTTTCTTTGGATAAAAGATCATTCTATTGTCCAGTGTAAGTATTTTAAAGAAAACCAAAGAGACTGAAATTATTGGCTCAGTTTAGAAATTATGACATTGAACAAATCAAAGTCAAAAAAATAAAAGCCCAAAAAAATACTGGGAGATGAGAGGTCTGGTCAGGTTTTAGACAGACTATCCAAACAGCTGGAAAAGATGTAGATTCTCTGAGGGAAATTTGTAATGTATTTGACTCATGTTTTTGTGGAACTGTGGATTATCCTAAGGGGTTTGAAAGAAGGAACATATGCCAAAAAGTTACAAACATTATCTGGAAAATGATAGTATTTTAGTAGTTTTCCAACATAGCCAGCAACAGAAACTAAAGTTTAAAAAAAATGAAAGAAAAAGTAAAACAACAATTGGTGGGGTGGTCAAAATGAGAGATTACCTATTGATGAAGGGGATCCTTCTGCTTTGTTTTCACAAAATACAAATAGGTTCATGTTTCCAAAAACTTTCTTTAAAAAACATGTTCTCAGGATTAAAAAATATTAATTCCTTTCTAATTTTTGCATTTTTTTTTATCCCTTAAAATGACAGAACAGAAATAAAATTCATCATTAATACAACTCTTACTGGCTTGCTTTTTCAAGTCACATATGTACTACACTCTGTAAGTGACAGACAACTCTTAACATGTGTAATACTCTCTCCTCGAGTAAATCTGTTTTATAATGATTATGACTTTACAAACTATTTATTTTTAGAGATTTGCAATATGCTTCCTCTCACCATTTTCAAGTACTTCATAAAACTGGTAATTATGGAGATATTTTGTGTCTTTGCACGATTACATCTCATGTTAGAAGCCAGTTTCATGTAATTAAAGATGGAGCTGGAATGGCTTACAGTGTCACTTTTCCAGACAAAGGTTGCTATCTTCCCTGAAATCTGTCAAACACAGACAACTAGGGTGTGTCATCTTACTAATTACTAATAATTTACTAATTAGTATATCAGTAATAAAAGTAAATATTCAGAAACTAGTCCAAGTAACTGTTTCTTGTCTCAATTATAAGGTTTAGGGTTTTTTATTTCTACTTTAGCGACCCATTATTTAACATTTGGGAGGAGTACTAGGTACTTTTGGAAGAATAATGCAGAATTTGCAAATCTTGCAAAAGAATTCAATTGATAGGAACCAGCGACAGACAAGTCTCTGTGTAAAAGGGTGTGCATAGTGCACCTGATCAATGACAGGTGGAGAGAGATGTGATGGGCTCTCAGGGCTTAGTATGGGACGCCATGTCCCCGAATACAGGGCAGGGTCCCCGAATACAGGGCCCTGGGGGTGGTGACACACACCTCTTTGAGTTGCACAGGTATCACAGTCTCACACATCAATGGAGCTGACAATTAAAATACACCATTTTCCAAACAACTGTGTCCTGGCTGATGGAAGCTACAGAGAGTGAGACTGTGACGTGAAAATGGCAAGCAGTACCAAGAATGCATTTGGAGTGATTTATATGCAACTTCACAATTCTCAGCACAAGAAACTTGATCAATCTCAGTATGCCAGAGCAAGATGCAAATTATTTCTGAGTCAGGCAAGTAATGTGTTCATTAAGTTACTGATAAAACTGAAGCCAGCTTTGAAAACAAGAAATTTTGATCCCCTTCTACTATGGGAAGCCTTCAGCTGCACCTCCTGAGACGGGCTGCTGGGGGGTGGTCCGTGTTGGTGGTTCTGCACTGGGGGCTCCTGGCACAGGAGGGATTCTCACATGTAGGTGGCTAAACCTGCTCTTCATTGGTAGAGTCATACTGGTGGACTAACCAGACATGTGACCCGAAGACCAAAGCATCATTGCAAATAAATGAGCAATACCAACCCTGAGTAAAATTCAGAAAGTTGAGCACATGGAAGGAGGTTGTAAGAGCCCAATTCTGTTCCCAGAAAAATTCAAAAGTGTTTCTGCCTTTAATTTTTGTTTGGAGGACACAGCTCTGCAGAAGAATAATCAAGTTCAAATTGTTTGCAAGCTTAACAGTTTTAAGGCTGAATGATGAACACATCCAAACCTTCGGGGAAAAATCCTGCTTGCTCTTTCAGTCCAAAAATGACAATTAGATTTTAAGCGGCACAGTTGAGCAGATCCAAACACCAGTTTAAAATTCAATCCAGAATCCAGAACATAGCAGCCAACTGAGAAGCATCTGGGGACATCCTGATCAGACCTAAGAATTCATGACACAAACCCGGTATTTATTTAATAATCATAATAAATGTACCAAAACACATTAATATAAAGGCCAAAAAAGTAATTGCATTTACCCAGATACAAAATTCTAACCAAATTCTACTTCAAACCCATCAATACATTACATTTGAGAAAGTCTGAAACTGGGTTTTCACTTCACCTTGAAAAATTATCCATCAAGCTGCAGAATTTGAATTTTCAGTGGATATTGAGTAAAAAACATGCAATGAGAAGAGTTCTGCTAGAGTGGAAGACCTACATCTACTTACAAATCACAGTTTAGTGTTTTTTTCCAGCACCCAAATAAA
The DNA here is from genome assembly GCA_013390105.1 of Tichodroma muraria. NCBI lineage: Eukaryota > Metazoa > Chordata > Aves > Passeriformes > Sittidae > Tichodroma > Tichodroma muraria. Next base: position 12,501 of record WAAG01006707.1, read on the forward strand.
GAAATGCAGATTCACAAATGAAATATTTAAAAAGAAAATTACGGTTCATAATTTAAACCGTATCTTAATGTTGGATCTGTTACAGAAGCAGAGGCAATCTTTTAAAGATGTGCTTAAATGCTCAGGCACAAATATTTCTCCATTTCAGTAATCAGACGGGTCTGTTTTAAGACAATAAGACGTGACAGGTAGCACATTTGCAAGAGATCAGTGATTCCCTTGGTTGATCTGTAAGATGCAGGTCTAAAGGCATAGTGACATCAACCAACCGAGAAGTGCAGTAATCCCCTGGGACTAGCTGTCATGTCTCATTGTCCTTATGAAAGAAAAATGGTAAACAAGGAAGCCAGTCTGCAATTATGTATTTATGGATGTTTGTTAATGAGTATCTCAGACCTAGTCAGACGGCTCGTTTTGGAGTATTTTTCAAATTTCACAGGCTGCTTCAGAATGGTCCTTCAAAACTCATTAAAAATGCCACCATCATTAGATTATGTGAGAAAAAAATCCACATTAAAATGTTAACACAAACACACTTCGAAAGCCAGGGGAACACATCCCCCCTCTAAGTTTCAAGCATCAGCTCTTTCCAGTGAATAAATAATCCAGGGAAAAAAAAAAAGTAGGGAGATGGAGAAAAAAGGGTACCATTAAAGATAATGGTACAAAAAAGAATGACCCAAGAGAACTTCAAGGACCAAATTTAATATATTCCTTGTTTAAGCCATACAGACAAAAATGAAATATCAGGAATCATATATTATGATTTATGCTAAAGGAATCCTTCAGAAAAATTGCCAGACAGTTACACAAAAAGATAATGAGGTAATAATGATAAAGATAATTGTGATGACACAATTTGAATACAGATCACCCAGACAGACACTCTCTCGGCCATTTAGTAACTCCAGACAGACAGTTTGCAGCAGGTCTCTTACCCTAACTATCCTTAAAGTCAGGGAAATCACCCAGTTTAAAAAAACAAACAAACAACAGTCTTCTTAAAGAAACCATTTTCTTAGTATTAAATTAAGTATTACGAAAAAAATAGAACACAACTAGAGCAGGAAAATATTAAGAGAGAAACACTTATGATTTATAATGAATACTGGGTATCAGACAGGGGAGTAGGCTGGGATGGCAGTGGATAAGCAGTTCATAAAAGTGTCTTGGGCTACAGGTCGTATACAATATAACACAGTATCTTTTTTATGGGACAGATTTACTTGCATGTCTGCTTAATGCTTTGCTGCATGCCTGGGTATACAAACAATCCTTTAGAGAGGTACAGTGCTGTTTCATATATGGTGCTTAATATTATCCAGGCATCAGTCTGCAGCTGGAGTTTTATAATTGATCAAAACATATTTTCCCCAAATAAAACTAATTTTTCCACAACTTGTTGGAACAACAAAGGCAAACATCTACTGAACTACCTGACAAAGCCTTAAGAGCAGTCTGTCTGTGAAAAAGGGAAGCAGATAACAGAACAGCGCTTACTGCCAACAGCTGAGATCCAACTAAGTTAACAAGTTTTGTCTGAAGTCACATTTCATTTTACTGCATTGGGGAAACCCATTGCTACTCATCCATTCGACACATTTGCCTTCTTGCAGATTAACCCAAGTGCTGCACATTGCATAGCTCAAACTAATTTCTGAGCTGCATGCCAGTGAGCTCGTAGACATGAGGCCATTCTGGTTTAAGGACACAAGAAGCTCAGTTTACTCTTCTGTGTTCAGTATAGGACTTCAAAAGGTGGTAAGAGAGGGACAGCATGGCATTGCAGCTGCAATATATTTCCACTCACCAGTTAACCCTCTCTCCCCAAGCGCATCTCTGCAGACTCTCCATCTAACAGACACAGAGTACTCACACATACCCACAGGCTGAGCAGAGCTCAGTTGGAGAGCTGGTGTCCTAGCTCAAGTAATTGAAGTGACTTTGATAGGTCCACAGAAACACCAAGTGAAAATGAGAGATTGAGCTTCATGCAGCAGTCTTGCAAATCTCTGATGTGCATTATTTCACATGTTCAGGTCATCAAGTGGCCATTGCTTCAGCTCAGCATGTCACAAAACCTTGTCACCAACTGCTTAGGAAGCACTACTGCCCATATAGTTTAAAGACATAGGGCACAGCGCTGTTTCACATCTATTCACATTTAGACATTTCTATAAAAATTATCTGATCCAAATATAAATATTTCTATGCAGCACTAATGTAAGTGACCTGAAGAGGAGACTTAATTAAGTTTCTAAATGTATCTTATTTATCTAATCATGGCAAACTCAAAGAAAAAAGATACATATATTTGGAACGCTTCATGTGCAATTACATGGATTATCATTAAAACAAATGAAGAATTAAAACAGGCTTAAAATACTAACATATATTTTAGAATTAAAAGAAGAAAATTACTGTGAATGATCCAAAACAGGTCCAAGGATCCTACATTTGTGTAAGTGACACTATTTCATCTAGGTCCAAGATATCATAGGAGGATTAACAAAATATTTAAGGACGCTGGTTTATAATGCTTGAACATGACATATCCCAACCCTTGCATAGTGCTCAATGTAGGTACAAAGCTCTTTTCTTTTCTTGCACCTCAGGTATAAATGGACCCAAGGAAAATGAGATGCCTTCTTGCTCAACAGCTGTATCTGTAGGTAGTAACTGTGCTGCAGATGTTTCTACTGTCATTACACAGTCTCATTTGAGCAAGATAAAATAGTTAATTATATATGCTTTAGTACATGTCGGCTTAAAGAAAAGGTTAGCTTAAACTGTCTTCATCAGTGGATTACACCAGCATATTTTACTTTGCTCCAGAAATAAAGAGGAACACTTGCAGTACTTGATACATCATTGCAGTTCAGGGCCAGCAATCAGTGTTTTCTTGGGTAACTCCTCAAACAGCTTATGGCTGCTCCACACAAAACCTGACTTGGCTGCATTTTCATTTTGGTTGTTGCAATTATATTTTCAAGTTGAAGACAGTAAGATAGATAGTCTTTTTTTCTACAACAAACCCACTATCTTCTCTTGGTACCAGGGAACAAAGCTATGAAGATCTATCTGTTACTGTAAAAAAACTTAATTTTTAAAGAAAAATTAATAGTATCATTCCCAAAGGGAATTATAGTAAGTATCCATATAAGGTGACCTACGACTCCAGGATTTTAGAAAAATGAAGTTAAGAGTCTGCAGCAGCTAAAGTAAAACTTTTTTTTCACCGGGCATCAATTCTCCCTTTTCTCATGTTTTCAGTAGAGAATTACACCTTCTTGAACTGCTAGTATCTGCTTTATTACCAGCTCCCAGAGATATTGGTCAAGAGTCATCTATAGTCTGAACGAATTTTTGGAGTGGGAGTGGATTTTTTACTGTGGGGTTTTCTGTTTTTTAAAAAATAGTTTACTTAAACGAGGATATACAACAGTAAATGCACAGTGTACACACTCAAGTTGCACTGGCTTGAGAAATAATATAAAGAGTTACCAAGATCCTAGCACTGGTATTTTTTCCCCTCAGAACAGACAAAATTATTGTGAACAGTAGGAGCTGTGCACTGTCAAATCTTCCTATTTAAACCAAAACCTTTATTCCTAACTTCAAGGATGATGAACAACTTGTGGAAGGCATATGACTACAGACTCGAGACAAACCTTATAGGGAAAACCTGCCTCTACAGTTTTTGATCATTTGGACTTAATCAAGCCACAGAGAATGTTCTTGTCGGGGATCAGCATGGTCTTTGCAGACAGAGTGTATCATAAGAAACAAAAGCACAGTTACCAAATGGAAACTGTCTAGACAGTCAGCAGAAACTTGAGCATTAGCAGGAGGCATCAGCATGTCTCTGAGCCACGACAAGGGAGGATTTTGCTCTTTCCCTAGAGAGACTTCTCTCTTGAGTACAGTTCCCACCTGTGAACAAAATGTAAAATCTCTTCCTAGGTTTCTTAGTGCTTGTCAGGTCATTTCTGCTGTGTGCTCAGGCCACATGAGCAAGAGACCAAATCCCTATTTTGAGGATACAGCCACACCATTTAATTACTCACACCACACAGCTTGGCTGCTGCTATAGTAGCATGCACAGAGTAAAAGTGAGGGAAGCAAAGGACTCTCATTTCACATCCCACCTTCACTATTGTTAGGAAGAAAGGGATGATAGCATAACGATTCCCAAATGTATTAAAGAAGGAAATGTAACAGTGTCCTAAATTTCCTAATAACTAAAGCATCAGATTGCTTCAACTCTAATCACCATTTCTATTTTATAACCAAATATGTAACTTAATATCAGTGGAACCACACGGAAAATAAACTGAGAAGAATGTTGATATTTAAAAAAACTATAAGCAAATAGGTATAATTTGATTTGGGTTTTATTTTTGTTTCTCTTTTCCTTTGTAATTTTTAAAAGGGCCAGTTTGGTTTCCATGAGTATATTTCTTCTGCAAAAATTGATTCGACAGATGTTTATGAATTTAGAAAAGTAAAGCAAGAGTCTTGCAAATCAGGCTTGGGAAAAATCATCACAGATTGCTTTCATCAACTGCAACACAGAAACACTTTAATACTGACCCTTCACCAACTATAAACTATAAGAAGTATCTAGTGCATTAGCTGTTTCCTGCTGGTACCTAAAGTTTAAACATTTGTGCACAGAATGAGAACTTGACAGTCAGCTGACTACAACAATTGGTTTGGGGTAGATTGCTTTGGTTGTAGAAACGCTATTAAATCTATTAGTTTTTATGAACATTAGCATAATGTTTAGTATATTTGAACTGCTTTATTTTAATCCAAAAAAGTCAGCAGCTTACTACCCCTGTCACTTAAAATGATGCTAGTCTCAGTGGCAGCATGCCTAACCTCAAAATTGTTGAGGTTCATTGCAGCAAGCAAGCCACTAAATCTCCTCAGTGTCCAGTGGGGACAATCAGAATTGTGCTGATTGAGAGGAATCTACAACAAGGATACAAAAGGGTCACCACACCTAAACAAACATTGTGGCTGAAGGCAATTTCAAACTTTATATGTTTTGTAAACTAGAGAGACTTCTTTTTCCAAGGAAAAGTAAAATGAGATTCAAGTATTCCCATTTATTTTCTCTTAAATCATCTGGTTTTCTAGTATTTATTCTTTACACTCTGCCAAGCAATATTATAATTTACAGAAGTTTTTGCTGATAGAAAAAAACCTGGAAGCCCTTTCCAATGCCAAGCGACAGCAGTTTAGAGTGTTTAACTGGTGAGTAATGCACTGATGAAATACCGCAATGCAAATTTTTTTCAAAATATTTAGGACTTAGAGATTACTTGCGGAAATGGTAATGTTTCCTAACAAATCAAGTGTTTCAAGAACAGACCACCCAAATGTATTATCATAAAAAGAAGTCAGTTACTTAATTACATAATAGAATGACACATTTCTCTATTTTACATTTTTAAATTCTTTTTTTTTAAAAAAAATGTATCCTCTCTAGAGAGTAAAAGATTTACAACAGGAGGCGGGTTGAAGTAATTTGCTAGTAACCAACTTCCTCATGTTCCAATTACTTTGGAAACAGTTTAGCTTGAACCATGAGACTGTACATACAACACAAGGGAATGAAAACACTAACCCTTTTCCGCATCTGAAATGGCTTTACTTAGACCACCTACACTGACTTAAACCGTGCACACTCTCAAATAAATTTAAAAATCATAGAATCATAGACTTGTTTAGGTTGGAAAAGACCTTTAAGATCAGAGTCCAACCACTAACCTAGCACTGTCAAGTCCACACTTACGGACCACTTCTCCAGTGCTTGACAACCACTTAGGTAAAGAAATTTTTCCTAGTATCCAATCTAAACCTCCCCTGGCACAACTTCGAGGGCATTTCCTATCATCCTGTCACTTGTTATGTGGGAGAAGAGGCCAACTCCCACATCACTTCAACCTCTTCTCGGGCAGTTGTAGGGAGTGATAAGTTCACTCCTGAGCCTCCTT